>BPLS01029317.1:128579-156534 GCA_019656275.1 Rhododendron kiyosumense | reverse complement strand
GTTAGGGATAACAATGACAAACGTTAGGGATAACGATGCAACGTTAGGGATAACGATGCAATGTTAGGGATATCAATGACAAACGTTAGGGATAACGATGCAATGTTAGGGATAACAATGACAAACGTTAGGGATAACGATGCAACGTTAGGGATAACAATGACACGTTAGGGATAACGATGACAAGGGTTATCGATAACGATGAATTTCTAGGTCTGGAACATAATGTTATCGATAACAATGGAAATGTTATCGATAACAAATGGGTTTTGAGCAGATTTTTGACAGAACCACGTGGGTTTTCAACAACAACAACAACCACCACCACAACAATCAATACAAGCTCAAACAAAACATGGAGATACTCTAATAGGACATAGGAGAACTCAAATAACATATAAAGAGAGGTAGAATTCCCTACCTCGAGTATCCAAACACAAATCGAAAAGATGGAGCAAGTCCTAGCTTCCGGAAAACCTTGTTCCAACCGGAATACAACTTCTCCGAGCTCGAACCAGTGCGGTATGGGCCACAATACGCGAGTAGAAGATGGAATGGAGGTTATTTGTTGTGGGTTTTGAATTTGGGGTTGAGTTTTTGAGAGATGAGAGGGAGTGAGAGAGAGAGAGCCGAGAGAAAGAGAGAGAACGGGAGAGGAAGAAAATGGGAAATAAATTCCCTGCCACTCACACATATACACACTTGCACTATATTACACCAACACCCACATCTTTCCAACCTTTGCACATTTAACCTCCATTTTCACGCTTATGCCACTTTCATCCTTTTCCCCTAATTTCAAACAATAAAATTTAATAAAGAAAATTACGGGTCTCTACAATAATAGACCTACCTATCGTGCCATCATAACATACCAGTGTGAGAAACAATACAAATATTTTACGAATGTTGTTTGAGAATGCAATAAATATCTTCTATCAAGCATAAGCGAATGACTAGAAATAGGTTTAAAGTTAAAACACAGCCAAAATGTGTTTCTCCTTTTAATTATCTGATTGCTCTTCCCTCCAATCCCTCACATTTTGCATGTCAAAGTAAAGTGGGAATTGGTCAGATGCATATATCTATTCATATTCAAGTGCTGATTGATAACCTTTGACCTCTCCCTGTTCAACATCATGTATACAGGATTATTAAGCTATGAGGGCGTACGTATAAGAGCATCTTTAGGAGACAACAAAAGATGAACAAAAAAGGGGATAGTAAAATCCTACATCACATTAGCTAGTCGAATAGTCACTAGCTTGCAACTACTAACTAGTGCTTTGAGTTTGCAAGCGGTTCTCTTGGTGGCTTGGTGCTGGTGTTTGAGGCTGGTGTTTGTGTGCTACTTTTGGAGCTGCTGTTGTTTGTTCCTTTGGTGCTCTTTTCTAGTTTCTTCAACGGGGCTAGTTTTGATTGTTTTTTCTTGGGTTTGGTTTTGTTTCTGAGCTATCTTCCTAATTGTTGGTGGAGGTGTCCTCTTTTTCTTGTTTCCTTTTGTGTTGGTGCTGTTTTCCTTTTAGGTGTTGACATATTGGGGTTGTTTTTTTTCATTTGTTGGCTTCTTGCCAACGTCTCTTTCGGGTCTCGGGTAGCTCTTATTTGTCCTTATTCCCTTTAACCTTTGTTTCCTTTTCAGAGATTAATAAAATTCCTTTTGCCGAGAAAATAAAAACTACTAACTAGTGCAGTACTTGAAATGAATCCTCAAAATTAAATTCAAGTTTTTTAACCATTTCTTTGACTTTAAAGGACCAACTTCGTCACAACATAACAAATTCACCAATTAATAGTACTTCATCTATTCCGTTTTAAGTGTTCTGTACGAATAGATGTGCCATTATGAATTCAATATCTTTGCACTAAATTAGTTAAATATCAATAATTTTAAAATTATTGTTTTAGTGGTCGTCACAAAAAAATCAGTTCCATTGGATAATTGTATCCAATCTATTAATTTTTCATTTAGAATTTAGAATCCTGAATTCTTAATGACTTTTGAAGAAAATTTTGACCAGTATGTGCCTAGTACTCCCGTGATCTGACCACAAATATTATAGGGCATGTTTAGAAGAGCATTAACCATAGAAATTATCTTGATATACATTCATAGATATCTAAGGGCAAACATTTTTTGAATATTATGAACTGCGTGCTATGATATCTATTGATGTCCGATCAAGATAATATTTTTGCTTAATGCTCTTTTTGTTTTTTTGATACATTAGAGGGCCTAGGCCCTAAGAAACAAAAAACACTTGACGCAGTAACTTGATACTCCAAGACCACCGCGGTCATTGCGCAAAGCCTCCACCACCGCGGTCACTTAATCTCTGGCTTCATCGTATCTTGAAGGCAGATTTGTTGTAACACTGTGCATACCACCTGGTGGGGACAAATACTATACTCCCTCAATCTCTATTTTTAGTCCCTCGTTCCATCCTAGCTGGATATTAAATTGGTTAGATTTGTACAGTACTATTAAACAAAGTTTTCAAAATCACCTAAAATATTATAGATTATAAAATATCAATAATTAAAAAGTGGCAGGAGCTTTTAAAAATAGCTAAAAAATTGGGATGAGGTGAGTACTTAAGAAAGCGACCCATAACGTGGGCTAAAATTTTCTTTTGCCAATCAAAAGAAAAAAAAGAAAGTGACCCGTAACGTGTATGGAAGTGAAGACTGACTGATGCAAATTGCAAGTCAGTCTTGGTTGGCTTGGCTTATACTGAAACTTCATCCTAGAGAATAATACACCAATGTCAATTTCAGTGAAGACTGACTTGGACTTATGCAAATTGCAATACTTTTCCTCCCCCTTCCTTGGCTTGTACTGAAACTTCATGCTAGAATCAATATCAGTACTGAAGACTGACTTGGGGCAAGTGGGAAGACTCGAAGGTCTAAGTCATGGTTCATGGCTTGTACCAAGGTGTCCTTGGGTTCACGGACCGACCATAGAACTCTGCTATCTATTGCATCAAAATTTTAAAATTCTTCAAATTGTGTATGTGTTTGTGGTGCTAGAATCAATATTGTCAGGGTCATTGGAGTTTCAACTTTTGTGTGTAGTGCAGGAATACAAAATCATGCTTAGAAACATGCACTAAAGGAAAAGAGACTGATTTACATCCGGAAGTTGTGGAAACCTAGGCCACCGCCATTTGTGAGCCCTGCCGTTGCTTACATCCTAAAATGTGCCACCCAATGAGAAAATTACACATGGCACCGAATGATGCATTAGCCATACGGAACATGTCCCAATTAGGCCCGAAATACAGAGGATTATGGGTTTAGTGGTGATGCTATTTTTAGTACTGAACGGTGTCGTTTTAACTAGAACCGACGACGTTTGGATAGCATTTAAAGACGGTTTAAAAAGTGATTGAGTTCAACCATTGATTAATCCTTAGGATCATCAAACGGTGTCATCACTGTCTTAATTTATAACTGAAATTGGACGCGATTGCAGGGAATCATTTGGGAAGCCAGACGTGTGACATTAATTCACGTTACTTAAAAACAGGAGGACCACGATCCAGAAAACGGCCACGAAGACCATTTTCGAAGCATGGGGAGAGAGAAGAATTCTGGAAATATTAAAATAACCGTTCGAAGGCCCCTCTCAACTGATTTATGTGGCAAACGTGGGTATCAACCAAAGACGTGGAGATAGAAGATCGAAGGCAGACTCAGCGTCTATAAATAGAAGAGTAAAACAAAGAGAGAGGCCCCCGACAAAAATTCATATCATCTGACAATTCATACAAAATGATTGCTTAGAGATCTATCGTAGATTAGTATTTAGTTTAGTTTAGAATAGGATCTTTTTTGTAAGTTGAAGGCTTATTTGCATGTAAGATTACTTTCGATTAAATTCAAGTACTCTTATTTTCTTTTAAGTTTTTTCTTACCAAAGAATAGTCGTTTGTAAGTCCACTTTCGATTGAATTCAGTGTGCTTATATTTCTGCATTATTCTTGATAGAATCTTAAGAATGTTTGCATACAAACTTACCTTTGATTAAATTCAAGTTTGTTTGTGTTCAATCATCTTTTCTGATTCGAAGCACGTCAATCTTTTATTTGGTCGATACCTTAAGGAAAAATCTTCTTAATTGAGGTAATCGAACGGATAACACAGTTGCTTGATTTAAATTAGTTGTTTTAAATCCATTTGAAAAGAATAATTTCTTTTTTGAAATTAGTTCTTTTCTGGCACGCCCACACACAATCATTTACCATTTGATTGAGCTAATTCAGCCCAAACAATTTTTGGCACGTCCAGTGGGACCCAAAGGTGTCAAAATGCCAAGGCTTCGAAGACAGATAGGAACACCCGTTGGTGATCTAGTGCCAGAGGAACAAGCTGTGCCAGAACAAGCAGCAGAACCAGTAACGCTTATAAATTCTGTTTTTTCTCATTTGGCTTTGGGAATCGAAGAGCCTCTTTATGAAGAGCCTTCTTACGAAATACCTCCTAGTGAAGTGCCTCCAAATTTTCAAGGGGGACAAGCCAGTGGCAAAGACCACGATAAGGAGGAAATGTTTAGAGAAATGATGAAAGTTTTTCGAGAGATGGCTCAAACCCAAAGAGCCATGATCAAAAGCATAAGAAATAGGTTGCCTAACATAAAGCCAGTAAGAAATAGTTCAGGAAATATTGGGCTAGATAATCATGCTAACTCGAGTACTCACCAAAGTCCCTTCGAAGGAAGGCTTAGAGAGGATGTTGGTAAAAGTAAGATGAGGTCTAGAACAGGTAAGGAAAAGATGTACCCAGAGGAAATACCACAATCTTGGTATAAGCCTATGAAGCCTACAAAGCCTACTCTGAAAATTCCAAGGCAATCTCATGGTGTTACTATTGGGGTTCCAAGAAACACTAGAGATAGACAGAGTGTTAATCCTCTCTTCGAACCCACACTTGGAGAATGGAAGGATGACATAGAGCCAGAACTAGTTTATAGACCCGAGAAAAGGTGTGATAACCCATAACACTCTCGGCAAAATTTTCCAACTACCAAAAATCCTCTCACGGCAGCTTATGAAAGTCATAAGTCTGCTCGAACTAATGATGCATTTGACAAAATGCAATAACCACCGTATGGGAGATTTCCTAGAGAAAACTAAGGGGATTTAAACACGACAAAGGGAGTTTATGAAGATGATTTTGTGGACCAGAACCTCCCATAGAAAATCAAGAACAAAACTTCCTCCTAGGTAACCCAATATTAAGAGATCAAGTTATGGGCCTCATACAAGAAGTTTGTGGACCTCGAACTCGGGGGGTACAACCTCAGATCTATAGAAAGCCACATCCAGAGTGGGTAGACACAACATTTCAAATCCCTAGAGAATTTCAAATCCCTGATTTTACTTTGTTCTACGGGGATGGGAGACAGTCCTCTATAGAACATATCGCTAGGTTTTCTGCCCAATGGAAGAACTTGGCTCAAAATGGCTTTATGAAATTGAAGCTATTTCCAAATTCCTTATCCGGGCCAGCTTTTGCATGGTATACTAATTTACCACCAGAATTAATAACAAATTGGTTTCAGATGGAAGAGGCATTTCATGCACAGTTCTTTAATGTTGAGCCTGAAGTCTCTATGGTAGACTTGGCTAGGTTAAAGCAGAAACCAGATGAAAATATAGCAGACTTCATATTTAGGTTCAAAAGAGCAAAAACCAAGTGCAAACTTCATCTGCCAGAGGTAGAATTTGTGAGATTAGCACAGGATGATTTAAAAAGAAAACTTCGAAAGAGGTTTGATTCTACAGAGTTTAGAGACTTTGCAGATCTAACTTATAAAGTTGCTAGATATGAATCACTGCTAGAGGAGGACATGGACAGACCTAATTCCTCCTATCCAACATACTATAGGGACCCCAATTATGATATAGACGCTGCAGAAATTATAGAGCACGATCCTTGTGTTTGTGAGCCCTTAATTCAAAAAAATGTTTCTCTAAGGCAGAAGTTCAAACAAAAGGAGATTACTAAAGTATATTCTTTTGATATATCTAAAGCTGATGAGATCTTTGACTTCTTATTAAGAAAGCAAATCATTAAGCTGCCTTTGAATGTGAAATTGCCCACAGTGGAAGAAAAGAATGGAAAGACCTATTGCAAATGGCATGACTCTTGGTCTCATTCAACTAAGTCTTGTAATGTTTTTCGTGACAGGATTCAAGAGCAAATTAAGAAAGGGAGAATCAAATTCCCTGAAAAGGCTATGGGGATTGATGCAGTGCCTTTTCCAAAGGTAGAAGAAGTTAACACCAATGTGCCCACTTCACTGGCTCGAACTGTCAAGAAGTATTGGCAAGATAAGGAGGCGCCAGTGAACATGAATACTATTCAATATGGGAGAGGTAAGCCATATGCTGGCCACCCTCGAGGCATGGGAATGAGGCAAAATCACTATAGGCGAGCCAATGATGGTTTTTCTCCACAGAGGTTCCCATGTAATAGTCATCTGCCTATGTTAGAAGCCTCATTCTTGGAGTGCTTATGTGTGGGGTGTAGGACCAACTATTTGGTTTTTAAGGATTTGGACAGAAAGGACGTGAGTTTTTTCCCTAAAGAGATGGGAATAAAAAGAATGGCTCCAGTACAAGCAAAGCCAAGTGACAGCAAGCCTTGGTTGGCATCGAAGAGAGATGTGTCTACCAGCCCTGTCCCAGCCATTCACAGAAGAGAGTTGCCTCCTTCGAAGAAAGCTAACATTGGCCAAACATCAGATGCACAAGAAGAAGCCAAAAAAGAGGAATTTACTTTGGTGAAAGGAGTTCCTGATTGATTTCTGAAACAAGTCAAGCCTGATTTGTTCCAGGGATACAAAAGTTCGAACAGGAGTGAGAACAAAACTTTCAAGCCACCAAGTTCAAACTCTGGAAACTGGGTGTTGATCAGGGATCCCAAGTCCCAAATACCACAGATGGTTCCATTGCTCTCAAGAACACAAAAAAGAAAGCTCCAAAGAAAGTATACACTTTTCCAATCAGAAGAATCCTCAACAGGAGAAGAATCAGGAAAAGGAGCAAGGCCTAATCCTAGGTTCGACAGGGTGAAAAGAGACCCAGAAAAGTTTCGAATCCAGTATCACGAGAGAGAGACTTTGAAGAAAGTAGCCTCTGTCATGCTCGAAGAGGATCTTGACCCACCTTCTCCCAATTCATTGGCTAGTTACCAGTCTGGTTTGCTCGAAGCCATGTTGGTGGAGCAAGAAGAGATAGAAGGAAACTCTTCCCCTATGGAGGTATCAACACAAGAGTTGAAAGGAAGGATGTTAAGGAAACCGAAGCAGTTAAACCAGTCAAGGAAGTGGCCACAATCGAATTTGGGAGCCAACCAGAAGTACAAGTTAATATGGTGTACCCATGCTCTATGGATTTCTTCAAGAATGGCCAAATACCCAAAGGCCAAGGTGATGAATGGTCGAACTTGGGCAGGCCAGGCAATTCTGAAGAAATACATAGTGATGAGGAACTAAATATTATATGTAATGATTGTGACCTGGAAGAGATGGCTCAGATTGAGATGAACAAAATCCTGGTATGTGAAATTGAGCAGAATCAAGAGAGTTTAGAGGTAAGCTCAAAAGAAAGTACTTGTTTCGTACCAGATTCCACGTCCGACATCGAGTATCCCTTGGTAATAAATTTAAATTATATGAAAATTTCATATCCATTTAAATTACCTACTAATGCAATGAGACAACATTTGCGTCCATTATATATTATTGCATATTTTGATAGAGTCCCACTTAACAGAATCTTGGTGGATAATGGGACTGCAGTGAACATTTTGCCTTTCCAAACCTTAAAAAAGTTAGGAAAAGGAAAAGTAAAATTGATTCCAACCAGCACATCCATTGCAGGATTTACTGGAGAAAGCCAACATGCCAGGGGAATCATCTCCATTAGATTGGCAGTGGGTGGAATAGAAACTGACACTGTTTTCTTTGTAGTTGACACGTATACTAAATACAATGCTTTATTAGGAAGAGATTGGATTCATGTTAATGAATGTATTCTTTCCTCTATGCATCAGGAATTAATGATTGTTAAGTATGATAAAGGCAAAGAAGTGGGTGTTGAAGGAGTCAAAGCTGGTCCTCATCCATTTAGTGCCACGGCGAATTTTGCTGAAGCAGAAATGTACAAATCAGATGTAGTTCCTTTGATTGAACTACTTCAGGCAGCCACTTACCCAACCAACGAGCTGGAATTGGAAGAATTGGCGGAGCTGAAATCAAGCTGAAACAAACTGTTGATTATGAATTAGACATCCCAAAAGACAGTGCTGCTTGGATGTAAATCCAAGGAAGAGGTAGAAGAAGAGGCCAACTCATTGGCTTTAGTGAGGTATGTCGCTCTGGGGATCGAACAGAAGATTCAAGAGGACAACATATGGGAAGATGTTATGCAGGATAATAAGTCTCATGAGGAGGAAATCCAATTAACTTCTCAAGAACAGGTTGAAGCACAAGACCTTTTGGAGGAAATAAGATTGGGGGATGAACAAAACCCCAATCCAGTGTTTATTAATAAACAGCTTGAACCAGATGTGAAAGCTGGATTAATAGCACTATTGAAAGCAAATATGAAATGTTTTGCATGGAGTTACAAGGAACTGCCTGGATTGGATAGGGAATTGGTGGAGCATAGGTTACCTACAAAGCCACAGTTCAAACCTGTGAAACAACCAATCAGGAAGATGAGTCCAGAAACTATTGCAGGTGTCAAGAAGGAGATGCAGAGGCTTCTAGACGCAGGTTTCATTAGAACAGTCAGGTATGTCGAATAGTTATCTGATGTGGTTCCAGTCCCCAAAAAGAATGGAAGTATCAGGATCTGTGTTGACTTTCGAAACCTAAATACTACAACCCCTAAGGATGAATGCCCAATGCCTAATGTGGATACACTTGTGGACAGTTCAGCTGGGCACAAGGTATTGTCCATTCTAGATGGGCATTCAGGGTATAATCAAATTTGCATAGTAAAGGAGGATGTGCATAAAACAGTATTCGCTTGCCCTAGTAACATTGGTATTTTTGAATGGGTCAAAATGCCATTTGGGTTGAAAAATGCTGGAGCCACCTTTCAGAGAGCTATGAATGCTATTTTTCATAATTTGGTTAGAAGTTTTCTCGAGTGTTACATAGATGATATCATTATGAAGTTAAATTCTGATGAAGATCATTTACAACATTTAGAGAAGGCATTTCAACAAATGAAACATTATCAGCTGAAATTGAATCCAGAAAAGTGTGCTTTTGGAGTATCAGCTGGAAAATTTCTGGGGTATTTAGTCTACAACAAAGAAATACAAGTTGACAAGAACAAAGTTAAGGCTATTATTGAAGCCAAACCACCCTCTACAAAGAAGGAGTTGCAAAGGTTTCTTGGTCAATTAAATTTCCTTCGAAGATTTATATTTAACACTGCAGGAAAAACTAAAATTTTTTGTTCTTTGTTAAAACTGAAGGAAGGGGAGGAATTCAAGTGGTCTAGGGAGCACGGTGAAGCCTTTGAAGCCATCAAGAGGTATTTAGCCAACCCTCCTATGTTGGCACCTCCCATCAAAGGAAAGTCAGTAAAGTTGTACCTAGTTGCAACACAAGACTCAATAGGAGTACTGTTGGCTCAAGACAATGAAGATGGCAAGGAAAGAGCAGTTTATTATCTTAGTAGGTTTTTAAACTCCTGTGAATGCAAGTATGCTGCAGTAGAGAAATTATGTTTAGCTTTATTTAATGCTTCCAAGAAACTCAGGCATTATATGTTGCCTAGAGTAACTTATGTTATTTCTCAAACTAATGTAATTAAGCATATGCTTTCGAAGCCAGTGTTTAGTGGGAAGATTGGGAAATGGATAGTATCTTTAATTGAGTTTTGTTTTGAATATGTACCTCAAAAATCAGTAAAAGGCCAAGCATTGGCCAACTTTTTTGCCAATCATCCAAATGAGCATGAGACACCAAGAGCGTTGGAGGCCAGTATGGTTGAAATCAAGCCATGGAAATTATGGTTCGATGGGTCAAGAACTGTTCAGATGCCTGGAGTAGGCATAATTATAGAATCCCCCAAGGTTTGAAAACCAAATATGGTTTTCGACTAAATGAGGGATAATGTTCCAATAACCAGGCAGAATATGAAGTGTTGATCATAGGATTAGAAATTTTACTTAACTTAAGGCCCCGTTTGATAACTGGTTTGGAGGTTGGGATTGGAGTAGTAATCCCATGGGACTGTTAATACTCCGTTTGGTAACAAAAAAAGTTTGGACTATTAGTCCGTTGGGATATCCAATCCGGGGATTAGGGGGTATTAGCAATACCCGTGGGACTTGGTATTCGTAATCCGAACCTAACCCCTTCTCATTACCAATCCCTTCTCATTACCAATTTCTTCTATCAATCCAATCTCATCATCTAATCCCATCTCAAACAAATATGATATTAATAATTCCATCATCTAATCCCATCCCAAATAAACATACTCATTATCAATCCATTCTCATTACTAATCCCCATCTCCTTACGAATCCCAATCCTAATTCCATCTTCTTACGAATCCCATCCATCTATCACTGTTATCAAACGGGGCCTAAGAGTTAATGTTGCTGAAATCTTTGGAGATTCTCAATTAGTGATTAATCAGCTGAATGGACAGTTTAAATGCACAAGTCCAGCACTAATAATTTATTATCAACATGTTAAGAAGCTGATGGATCAATTCTTTATGCTTACTTTGACTTATATCCCTAGATTCTTCAATGAAGAAGCTGATGAAATAGCTCAAAGGGCATCTGGTTTCAGAGTTTTGTCAGAAAATGAAAGGGAGTTTTGTCAATTAACTTTGAGAAAATCTCTACCCATATTACAAAATAGATTAACTGGTTTCAAAGTTTTAGAAATTGATGTCCCTACTAGTCAAAATGTTGATTGGAGGCAAGTATTGATCGAATATTTAACCAAACCAGACGGTGCTGCAGACAAGGCAACCAGGTTGAGAGCAATAAACTACATTATGTACAACAATGAACTATTTAAGAGAGGAATGGATGGCCTTCTTTTGAAATGTCTAAGCAAGGTAAATGCATTCAAAGTAATGGCTGAAGTACATGAAGGAATCTGTGGAGCATATCATGCTGGCATAAAAATGAGGTGGTTAATAAGGAGGTATGAGTATTATTGGCCTACTATCCTCAAAGATTGCATAGATTATGCAAAGGGGTGTCAAGCCTGTCAAAAAACAGGTCCACTCAAGCATTTGCCAGTCACAGATTTACAGTATGTAATAAAACCATGGCCTTTTAGGGGATGGGTTATGGATATGATTGGGTTGATTTATCCTCCTTCATTGGAAAAGTATAAATTCATCCTAGTGGCCACTGATTATTTCACGAAATGGGTGGAAGCCCAAGCTTATCAGGAGGTCAAAAACCCACATCATCGATTTCATAAAAGGGATCATATACAGGTTTGGAAGCCCTCAAACGATAACAGTGGATAATGGCTCCATATTTGAAGGAAAGCTGATAAAGAATTTTGCTAGAAATCATGGAATTTCATTGATATATACCAGTACTTATTATGCTCAGTCAAATGGCCAAGCAGAATCAACTAACAAGATTATCAAAAAGGGGATCCAAAGAATGGTGGATCAAAATCCAGAAGTTTGGTATGACCTGTTACTCGATACGTTATGGGCGTATAGAAATATAAAAAGGACTAGTATGGGCACTACTCCATACGCATTAACTTATGGACATGATGCCGTGCTGCCTATGGAGATCACTATGAGATCTCAAAGAGTAGCATTTCAAAATGATTTAGATATAGGGTCTTATCATCAAGCCATGCACATGAAATTGGAAGATATTGATGAAACTAGAATAAAGGACTTAAATCAAATTATACTACAGAAGGCAAGGGTGTCAAGGAGTTATAATAAAAGAGTTGTTCTTTGAAACTTTGATGAAGGGGATCTTGTGTGAAAAGTTATCCTCCCTATCAGAGATAGGAGAATTAAAACAGATGAATTAGGAAAATGGGCACCAACGTGGAATGGGCCTTTTCAAATCCATAGAGTGTTGAAAGGGGGAGCATATCATTTAAGAAACTTGAGTGGTTATGTTCATCGAAGAAAAATAAATGAAAGACATCTAAAAACTTACATTCCTTCTATATGGGAATCTTTTCATAAAAGATAGCTTATAAAGAATGAGTTTTTTTTTTTTATATAATCAGATTCATTCCTAAATTGGGATTTATTATTTGTTTAGTGGAAAAGTTAGCCATTTTTAGAATACATCCAAAAACAGAACCTGAACTTGAATTGTTGGTTGCATAGTGGTATGGTTTCGATTGGTTTGGTGTTCAGAGACTTTTTCTTTGGAGTTCTTTATACGATCATGCTCAACCAAGTTGCCATACTAGTGTTCGAAGTCACAAAAAATAAAGATTTACCAAGCAGACTTTCATCATATTTATAAAAAGAAAAAGAGAAAACATAAGAAAACCCAAATGGGTTGAAAACAGACCCAAGGGGATCTGAATAAAAAAAAAATCTGCTAAGACCATATAAAAAAAAAATGGACTCTCTGGCCCAGAAACAAAAGTGAAGATCACTGCTGATCCTCAAAGTCCTAAAGGAGAATCTTTAAGAAAATCCTCCCTCCGGGGACTTTTTGCTTCATGAGCTGAGAGGAGGGTCGAAAGATCATCACAGGTCCTAGCCAGGCAGAGACGTGAAGCTGTTTCCACGGACACCAACTTGCTTTGAAGCTGGCTGATCTCGCTTCGAAGGGCTTGGAGTTCTGTCTGAACGTCCCTCTTAAGCTCTGCAATCATGTTGGCCATGTTGGCCAACTCGCTCGCAAGGTTAGCAGGAGGAATAGGTTGGTCATCAGCCATGAGTGATTAGTGGGAGTGAAAGGGAAAAGGGATACAACGTTCTATTGACATCTAGGTATATTTATAACCCAAAGGCGTATAGGGAATCTGCTTCAATGATTACGAGCATTAATGAGAGGAAATACGTAAGGCCCAGAAGATAAAGGGTCTAAGAGCGTTGGACGTCATGCGCCATGTTAATTAATAGTTTGCAACCCACGAGGAGACGGCTGAGAAGCCATTGGAAGTAAATGAGTTGGTTGGATTACTTTAGACAACATTTGGTTAGTCTTCGAAATACCAATGTACTTCAAAATGTTGTCTGTTATTTTATTAAGGACTTCGAAGGTGAGGCCCAATGAGAGCACAATAACAAAAAGAACACCTGTATGTAAAATTTCTATGTTTCTATATTTGTAGGTTTCTTCATGCTCATCACATCCATATTAATATATTTGGCTTCAAAAGTACAAAGCTAGAATAATAAGGAAGGGTTAAATCACCAGTTTATTGTTCAAAGCCATTACAAAATTATGGAAACACAAATGAATATATTTTTATTCATCACATTTACACAGAAGGTGACAAGTAGGGTAACAGTAGGAAACCTATTTAGAACCTAAGTATCATGGAGAGGGATCTCTCAAGATCAAATGACCAAGATACAAAAAAAAAGAAAAAACCTTCAGCTAAAGCTCCATTGGTAGGGAGATAGGTTTCGAAGACCACTCTTGTTAGATTCTTTGGTCTTCGAAGCACCAGCCAAGTATAGACCCATCATCATCATGAGGGCTGATGTGTCTATACCTAGGGGCTTTAGCGTTGAAGGAAAATATCATGAGGACCGATGTGGCTATGTTTCGAAGTTTCTTTTCGAAAACTTTGGAGGAGGCTTCATGATATGTAATTCTTGAAACCCTACTGGAGAATGAGGATTGGGCGTCACTGAAGGGGAGGAAAGCTAAGGAAGAAGATAGGTTATAAGTTTTCTTTCCCCAGAGACCCCTATTTATACCAATAATTTTGGGAGTGTTCATTTATGACCTTGGAGAAGTTAGGTGAGGAGTTAACACAGCAAACCTTTTACGAAAAGGAGAAAACAGTGTTTAATTTAGTTACGGTCGTACTTACCCAGAATTGAGTAAATAATGGAGGAATAAAGTACAAACTGTGTAAAATTATAAAAAATGACTTATTACATCACAAATGATGGATAATAGTCCTCGAAGAGAATTGAAGTTGACATTCAAAAGGGAAGTGTGGGCAGCTTTTCTCTTCTGTTCCTCTCGAAGGGAAGGAATAAGTTGTGAAAGCATGGACTGATCCCTTAATGCTTCGCCTTCAAGCTCTGGGAAACCGATTGAGACCTCGGCAATCTCATTCCTGACCTTCTCCATCTCTTCTTGTAACCACTTCATCCTCTTGTCGAGTTCTCCAAGTTTGTTCTTCCGAGCTTGGTAAAGAGAGAGATGGGAAGCAGTTTGGAGTGCTTTGGCTTCTAGCTTTTCAACCCTCTGAACAGTCATGTCAATACTCTTAGATAAGAACTGGTTGACACTAATCAATTCACCAAATTATTTGAGATGTTCTTGGAGGGTGGAACTGACAGAAGGAGGTAGCCGTTGAGACAGAATTAAGGCCTGATTGCACACCTCGAATTGATAGGTCAAATTATGTTCAAACAGAGTTAGAAGTCTTAAATGATTAAGAGCCCTTAGGTGGTTTTTTAGCGTCTGAATTTCTTCCTCTGAGAGAACATGTTTGATTTTGAATGAGGGTGAATCTGGAAGTAAGGATGGGCTCAAAAGCTATTCAAGGCTCTCCAAGGGATTGGAAGAAATTAAAGGAGTGGGTTCAGCAATTTGATCACAAATTTTTCCAATTGGTTTTTAAAGAAAGATATGTCAAAAACCACTATGGACAGATCAGTGGGGACGGATGAGGATTCACCACGCTCAGATAATCGATTGGTGTCAGAATTATTTCTAGAAATACAAGAAGTTTTGATCACCTGCATAGAAACAAAATTGGAGATTTAAAAGAACAGTTAGCTAGAATGTAGGAGTGTGTTGACAAGCAAGATTACCCGATCTAATGAAGAGGGGGTCATATCTAAATCTTGTTCCCCAACACTTCTTGTAAGATGAGCCGTCGAAGCAAAAATGGAGTCAGCCAGCAAGGACCCCTGCTCCAAAACTGGTAAGGGATTGGCAGGGGGGTCTCTCTTCAAAATTCGAAGTGGCTCCATGGCCTTCGAACGGCCTAAGTTTGCCACAACCTGGGCAAAAGCAGGTAGCTCTAGCGAAAAGGGAAATTTCTGTATCAAGTTAATAGAAGTTAGGATCAAAAGGATAAAAAGAGATGTGGAGCAATATGAGAGTTATACACATTACCTGGAAAGGAATAGGTGAAATGGGCTCAGTAAGAAGCGACAATAGAGCTTGCATGTCAAAATCTCTTACTACAATGTCTTTCTTTAGGGAAAGAAATTGAATAGGGGATGCCTGTGAGAACAGAAGGCAAATTTGGATGTATTTCTTCAAAAGTTGGAGAAATAAGAGTAATCTAAAGATACCTTGTGGGGGTCATCTTTCGAAGCTTGTTCGACAGAGAAAGGTTCCCTCGGGGTTTGTGATTTTTTGGGTTGAATTTCTTTTCTCTCATAGAAAAGAGTCCCTTTGGCAGCTGCTCTTGTTTTGCCTGGTCAAATTCATGAATCAGGATTGCAAAGGAATTCTTTAAGAAGACATTTATCATAAAGAAGGAGATTACCCCTAGGGATTAAGGTCTCTGTGTCAATTTCAGTATCCTCATCACTAGAAGAAACTTGAGAGCCACGCCTTCTGGTGATTCTGGCTCTCTTGGGAGCTGAAAGAAAGATGATGAGGAAATAATTCAAGTAAATAAAATGAGAGAGAAAAGATAATTAGAAAGGAAGAAACAAACCTGGAAGTTCAGCCGAGGGCTCGAGGTAGTATTTGGTTGGAATCACTTCTTTTGGTTGAGGAACAGTTTTGCTCTTCTTCGAAGCACTTTCTGAAGGAGAGGTAGCACCTGCAGTTTTGTATACGATTAGATTTGGTTTCAAAAGGAGAAGCAGCGTTCAGAAGCAAGTACCTCTTTTTTGTGTAACCCTCAAAGATTGTCTTCTTGGTAGAGAAGGAGGGATAATCATTGTTATGGGAGAGGCTTCGACAAGGGTCATTTTTTGCTCAACCTCACTTTCAGGAGTGTCTTCGATGCCTCCAGTTATTCCAAACTCATTATCTGAGGAAAAAGGAGGACGAGTCGTTATGTCTCCTATGTCCAAACTCAGATTTCTCGAAACCAATGTGTTCAAGGAACTTTTTGAAAGGAGTGCATCCGAGGAGGAAGGAGCAATTGGTGTGCCACCAATTGTCAAATGCAGGAGTGGTACGCATTTCTGGTTCCTTGAACTCTTGGATAACAGTTTTCCTCAATGCATGTCTGGACTGAGCAAACCACGTTTGAAAGTGCTCGATTGAAATGCATGAACGTTCAGACATGGAAATATTGGCAGAGCCACAGAATGGGATAGGTATTCCCTAAACGAAGTCGAGTTGTCTAGCAAATTGAGCAGGGCAATATACCTCTGCGTGTGCCAAGGATTTTGAGGGATTCGATGAGGATATGAAAATCTCTCTGCTCGTAAGAATGCTGCTCCATGCTTGGAGGGCTCGAGAGGATTTTCCTTGTCTGTCCGTCAGAATGTCGAAGAGCCATGATGGTCCAATGGGAGTTGGGAATAGGTTGGGCCATTCCCTATCTGAAGCAAGGCCAGAGAAGCAGCAAAGATAGTATGCCAATGTGGGAGTTGCACTAGCCACTGGTTGAATGTAATTGTCACCATGGACATTGGGCGTTTCAAGGGCACCAGCAGGTGACATAGGTGCTTTGAAAGGGCCTAGCTCAGGGAAGTACGCATGAAGCTATAGTTGTATAAACCATTGGGGTCCTCCTTGGGAGTAGTTCAGACCTTTCTGGTGAAAATCAGAACCAGCTTTGTATACGTGGCCAAGAAAGTAAAAAGCAAAGTCGAACTCTTCACCCTAGACAGCGCCAATGCTAACGGTATGAACTTGCCCATTACCCGTTTCCCAGAATGGCATAGAATGTGCTTGCAGAGGGTGTACAGTATGTAGGCGAAGAACTCTGTATCAGACACCTCTCCTGATAATTTCCTTTCCCTAGTGTAAAAATGGGAAAAGGCTCCATTTGTAACATTCAGACGGGTGAAGCCCTCAGGGGGAGTATATTCTTTGGTGGGATCAAACTGAGGACCATATGGAATGAGTCCCAGCATCTGGGTAACGTCCAAAGCCGTGGGTGCCATCATACCACAGTTAAACCTAAAGAAATTGAACGAAGGGTCCCAAAAGGCCAGCGCAGCCTGGATTAAAGGAGGATTTTGGGGGACTCCCCTTTGAAGGAGAGTAATGATATTCTTCAAGCCCACTTTTTCTAGGTCAGTCGATTTCTCAGCCAACATTCGAGTAGTTCAGATTTTCCAGTCCTTGTCCAAAGTGGGCCAACAGGGGAAAGATTTCCTTGGGAAATTTTGCCAATCGAGGGCTGAATAGGCTCGAATGTCGGCATCTCCCAATCGAGGGTAGTAAAGAGAGAGGGAGGCAGGTATTTCTCCTACGAATTGAGGACCCAAAATAAAAGTACCTTTTTCTTTAGGGTTTGGAATGAAAACTCTGGTGTCAAGACAGGAATCTCCAGTCGATCCCTTGGTTTTTCCAGACACGAACCGCCTCAGTGCTAGAGAAGGAGAAAGGTGTTCCGTGATTGGTTTGCTGGAAGAAGCCATGGATTCGAGTCGAAGTTCAGCGTTTTCAGGAGGAGAGAAGAGGAGATTCAGTTCTTGGAAAAATTTGAATGCGTAGAGCGTAAGGGGTGATTTTGAATCATTTCTGTTTTTATACCTCCATAGGTGGGCCAGACCCATAGTAAGCCCACATTTCGGGGTCCGCCGGAGTTTTTCGTTAACTTTAGGGGGGGATTTGTATTATTAGAGTTGTTATTATTCTGGCAATAATTCCAAGTCAAGTATGTATTGTTGAAAGGAAAAATTTCATTAAAAATCGCCAGGTTACAGAAATGAAATTTGCATATTTACATAAAAAAAAAAAACAAAACAAAAGGAAAATGCTAATTCCTACTGGCAGGGAAAAACAAAGGCAAATTAGGCCTTCAAAGGGCCTGGATGCTGAGAGGTGGCTTTCTTATTTTCAAAGTAGTGAGGAAAAGACCAAGTAACAAGGCTGTGAAACTTGTTCCAGGCAAATTGGAGGAATTTCAACTCCATTTTCCTCATGTCTTCCTTAGCATTTGATTCTAATTTTTTCTCCAAAAGAGGTCTAAAGCTAAGCACCAAGGCTTTGGCTTTCTTTTGAAGTCGGGCCTCCTTTGTTGGACGCTTCATTTGTTTCCTGTTGAAGCGCCTTCGAAACTTCTTATCAGAATGGCCAAGCATCACTTCGAAGGACTCATCTTTGAAGCTTTGGATTTGATCATTTACCTTCTCAATCCTTTCCTTGGCTAGAGCATAATCCTAAAGGTTTTGATCAAAACAATACGCTGCGGCATTGGTTTCGAGCCATGATTTGATTACTGGTAGGAAATCCAGAAAGCAGTGGATTTGATAAAAAACCGTGGAAGGGATGGTGCATAGCACAAGTGTCTCACAAGCCCATTTGAAATTGGTTAATGGAACTTGTTCTTCTAGGATATAAATATCCAGGAAAGAGAAGGCTGCAAGAAGTTGTAAGGCTTTGTTCTTGTCGGTAAGGAAGATGGAGTAACCATATTGCTATTGGAAATGAGGGGTGTTAACGGCAAGGTTGGTCACTTCACCAAACCAGTCAGGTTCTTCTAGGAGGGGAGCTAGTTTGTTGGTCTCTTCGAAGTTAGTTGGATAGTGTGGGGTTTGCACCTCTGTGAACCAGAGAGATTTTTGGGTTTGGGCCAGGCGTTTGAAGTCATAATAAGGGGCAGGCCCAAGATAGTTTTCCTCTTGTTTCAGGAAAGGAGAAAATTTGAGAGAAGAGTAAATTGACTCAAGCATGCCCATGTGGACGGTGTCATTACCAGTCAAGGGCAGGAATTGACTTGCGAACAGAGTTCGAAAGTGGTGGAATTTATTGGGCGTAGGGTCAGGCTGATCAAACTTGACCAGAATTGTAACGACCCTGATTTTTGGTTGTTAAAAATTTCGTTAAATATTTGAAATTTATTTTTATTACTTTTGGATTTACCTTTAAATTTCTATAAATTGTCAAAATTACGTTTTTGCCCTTCAAATTTGATTTCTTTGCGCTTTAGCCCATATGGCAAGCCTAGTTAGTTTCTAACCAACTTGTTGGAGAAACCAAGCTAGCAAGCCACCTAGTTACTTTTATCTAACCGCAAAATGACCGTTTTGCCCCTCATTGAAACTTTTGAACCCTAGACTAAGAATTTTAATATTCTTTTTCTTTTAATCAAATTGGTTATATTCTTTGTCCATTGGACAATAAATGTTAAGGAAACTATTACCCATTGGATAATAGAATCCCATTTGTTTATATTAAAAGTATACTTATTTTAAAGTACTTTTTTTATTATTTTAATATTAAAAGTGACCTAATAGCTATTATCCATTGAATAATAGAAGTTAGGGGAATTTTTACCCAATGGATAAAAGGGTGAATCTTTCTAGTGCCATGGGGTTTATTAAACTAATCTTTTTCCTTTAACCACATGGGAAGGTACTTAATACTTTAATTAAAAAGTACATGGTACTAATATTCCCAAAGTACCCTTTATTATTCTTTAATGGGGATTCTAACCACCAATTGTACATGAGTATATATGTGTATATATATATTAGTACTTAGATGGTTAGAATATTACTTAAAGTACCCTATGCCTATTTATTAGTTGTTGGGCAAATCCTAGGCTTAAAGACTATATTGATTTTTAGTACCAAAAGTACTACTTTTTTATTTATTTTTCTTGCAATATATCACATGTATATATATGTATTGTATCTTGAGAGAGCAAGGGAGAGAGGGACAGAGGGGGGGCTGGTTGGGAGAAGAGGAGGAGGGAGGTTGTGGTGTACTTGGCCATTAAACCTCCATTGTACTCCAAATCTTTGAGTTGTTATTCTTCCAACCAAAAATCTTAACTCCATTGTACTCTTTTGTACACCTTGCAATTGCTAAACCCTTGGATCTTGTACCAATCTCATCTCCACCACAAATTAGTTCCAAGAATCAAATCTAATACTAACATAGCCATGCAACCCTAGGATTTTACCTTTGATCTTCCATAATGGCTTGACAAGTGTCAAATTGAGGAAAGGAGAGAGAGAGGGGGGCCGGCCAGCCAATGAGAAGAGGAGAGGAAGCCAAGCCTTGCCTATAAATAGAAGGCCATTCCAAGCATTTCAACTCACACCTCAAGCATTTGCTCTTCCTTCTCTCTAGAAACCATTTTCTGGGCAGCCTACTGTACCTTCGGAAATCCTCCGTTTTCTCCTGCTTAGGATAGTTTTTAGAATCAACTTCCTTTGAAAAAGTTGTAGAGAACTTCGAAACCTTCAAGTTAGATCCAAGAACCACCCCAATCGGTTAAGAAATGACAAAGATATTGTCATCCGAAATTCAGTAAAATTCTCAGATTTTCATTTCCAGACAGCTTACTGTCACTTCCTTTATCCCTATTTTTCTCCTACCTAAAGTAGTTTCTAGGATCAACTTTCTTCACAAAAATTGTAGAGAATTTCTAGAGCTTCGATTTCGACCCAAGAACGACTCTATTCGGCCAAAAATTGACCGAGTTACTGCCATCCGAAGTTCGGTCCAGATTTGGAAGTTTCACCGCCCGTAGAATTTTCTAACTTGCTTATTCGGCCCCGACTAGTTTCGGATCAAGGTAGGATACCCTTACTCTCATCCCTATGTATATATAGGTTATCTTGAATTACTTTTCATCTCAAGTATTTGTATTTGATCTTTAAGATGAATATGAGCATGCATATGTGAATTTCTTGTATTACTTGTGGTATAGAATAGAGTTGGATGACCTTGTTGAATGATTGACATTGTGTATGTGGAAAGTCCTACCACGGAGTCTTTGCATGTAACGAGACACGAGAATCGAGAAAGTAGAAACATAACACCTAGGGTGTGGATAATGATGAGATATGTTTTGAAACCGCGATGTGGCCGGACTTGGTAGCCCATCGTGTGGATTGTGAAAACCGCAATGTGGCCGGACTTGGTAGCCCATTGTGTGAATGAAAACTCGTAATGTGGCCGGACTTGGTAACCCTTTGTGAAGATTGCCAATAGGGCCGGACGTGGTAGCCTTATTGGTAATATGGCTTGGTTATCCGTGGAGAGGAGCCAATGCAAGTTTTGTGTGCCAATGAAAACCCGGTGCGGCGGAACCATTGTGAGGATACTCGGGAACCCGGAACGGCGGAACCGAGGTTGGGTGTGTAGCTTGGTTATCCGCAGTACGGAGCCAATGCAAATGTTTTTGAAAGGTTGATTTGAAACGTGAAAATGTTGACACGGTCTACGACGAGTCGCGTAGGAGGAACACGGGAAAACTTGGACACTAACGTTAGATCGAGAATGTGGATGTGTTATCGTTATTAGTTTGATTTCTATGATCGTTTGTTTGTAAGTTATGGGTTAGCAGGTATGGGATTACTCTATTGAGCTTTCGTAGCTCATGGTGTTACCTTTGGTGACCCTGACATATTATATCGGTGGCGACGCTGGTATAATGTGTCAGATTTTGTAGATGAACAGGGTGAGCTGTACACTTTGGAGGCGTTCGGAGCCGAGGAGCCGGCTAGGATGGAGAAGCAAGAGGAGCTGTAGTTAGGAAACCCTAGTTTCCCTCCCTTTTGTAATATTGAACTCTTGTGGGAGTTTTGATGTAATAATGAGCCAGACTCCATTTGATTTTATCAATAAAATGTCTTATTTAACGTACCCAAAATTTTGGGGTTGTTACAAGAATAGTACCAGTATTGGTGTTGACAGGGTTTTCCTCCCATGTACCCCAATTGGACCCATCGAATGAATTCGAACGGGTCATAGAGGAGTCCCAACCCGTGGGAGACGGGTTAGAAGTGTAGAATGTTTGATCAGAAAGGATTTTTCCTGCCAACATTCGAGGAGAATTTGGAGGAGACATTTGAGGTGAGTGGGATTAATGATCAAGGATTTCTAAGACAAGATTGATTTCTGGAAGAGAGTCCATAGACGAAAGGCTTCTTAGCAGGAAAACAATTTCGAAGGGGTTTTTGTAGTAATATGATTCGTTAAAAGCCCTATCATTGATTGCTATTTATAGGGAAATAATTGCAGCTAACTTTGGGAAGTTCAATAAACGTGCATGGAAATAAGTTTCTATCATGCTTCATGCATCCGTATTTGAAGGGACATGGGCAGAGTATGTGTGCCATTAACATTATTTAGTTTAAATAAAATGTTAATGCGGGGGGTGTGTTTACATCCTAAAATGTGCCACCCAATGAGAAAATTACACGTGACACCGAATGATGCATTAGCCATACGGAACATGTCCCAATTAGGCCCGAAATACAAAGGATTATGGGTTTAGTGGTGATGCAATTTTTAGTACTAAACGGTATCGTTTTAACTAGAACCGACGACGTTTGGATAGCATTTAAAGACGGTTTAAAAAGTGATTGACTTCAACCGTTGATTAATCCTTAGGATCATCGAACGGTGTCATCACTACCTTAATTTATAACTGAAATTGGATGCGATTGCAGGGAATCATTTGGGAAGCCAGACGTGTGACATTAATTCACGTTACTTAAAAACAGGAGGACCACGATCCAGAAAACGGCACGAAGACCATTTTCGAAGCATGGGGAGAGAGAAGAATTCTGGAAATATCAAAATAACCGTTCGAAGGCCCCTCTCAACCGATTTATGTGGCAAACGTGGGTATCAACCAAAGACGTGGAGATAGAATATCGAAGGCAGACTCAGCGTCTATAAATAGAAGAGTAAAACAAAGAGAGAGGCCCCCGACAAAAATTCATATCATCTGACAATTCATACAAAATGATTGCTCAGAGATCTATCGTAAATTAGTATTAAGTTTAGTTTAGAATAGGATCTTTTTTGTAAGTTGAAGGTTTATTTACATGTAAGATTACTTTCGATTAAATTCAAGTACTCTTATTTTCTTTTAAGTTTTTTCTTACCAAAGAATAGTCGTTTGTAAGTCCACTTTCGATTGAATTCAGTGTGCTTATATTTCTGCATTATTCTTGATAGAATCTTAAGAGTGTTTGCATATAAACTTAACTTTGATTAAATTCAGGTTTGTTTGTGTTCAATCATCTTTTCTGATTCGAAGCGCGTCAATCTTTAATTTGGTTGATACCTTAAGGAAAAATCTTCTTAATTGAGGTAATCGAACGGAGAACACAGTTGCCTGGTTTAAATTAGTTGTTTCAAATCCATTTGAAAAGAAAAATTTTTTTTTTGAAATTAGTTCTTTTCTGGCACGCCCGCACACAATCATTTGCCATTTGATTGAGCTAATTCAGCCCAAACAGCCGTGCGTTCATTGAGGTAATATGAACCGTTCATTTTGTAGAGCACCACATTAGTTAAAAACCTTCATCTAGACTTCATCAAATGGGTCTATTTTATGTGGGGGTGTATTTTTTTTTTTTTTGAGGAACAGATTTCATAAGTTTGAGTGATAATAACAACTAATTTTAGAAGAATATTTGGAGAAATCATCATTGTCAAGAATGAATGTCCAAGGCGACTGATCATTCTATACTTCTTAAACCCAAACTAAGTTCCCAAGTAATAGACAATCAAACACGCATGACATACTTTCCTCAGGACCTCTCTAACCTATTTGGCATGACTTTATTTTTACTAGTTCTCTTAATTCTAACGAGATTGGAGTCAAAATTTTAAATCTGATCATTCGTCTCTGAGAGAAATTGGGAAAAAAAAAAAAAAGGACTAAATTTTTGGATCTTTTTCGCCGCCTTATATGATTTTTTTAAGTTTTGGTTCATATTTTATACTTTTTTCAATTTTTCCCATCGAGACGGATGATGTGGTGTAAAAATTCGACCCAAATCCTTTCAGGATTAAGAGAAAATAATAAAAAAAGACCATGCCAAAAAGTCAGGTAGATTTTATAGAAATTCTTGTTTTTATAATAGGTTCCTGAACCTCTAAACAATTTTTTTAAGCTACCTAAGACCTGACAAAATTCTTTGACCGAAAGAATGCCAAAAAAAACATTTGTTTCCTCCAAATTAATTGCATTGCACCAGTTAGCCATGATTTATTAATGGGGACCACTTTTTGACACGTGTCGCAATGCAATTGATTTGGAGGAAACTAATGTTTACACCGGCGGTGTAAAGAACTTATTCTCTTCGCCGAAATAACTCAGAAAAAACTTTTCCCTATCAATTTCTGATAGGTGAAAAAAAGAGGGCTCCACCACTTGGAGAAGTGCAAGCTTATATAATTAGAGCTCAACCCAACATCCCTCTTATTCGAACAACCCCACCAGAAATATTTCAGCCTTCACTTCCAATTTCCTTGCACCACCCTCTTCTTCTTCTTCTTCCTCACATTCAACAGAAAGCAAGCAGCAAAATCCGCTCCACCACAGACCTTTACAATACATGGGTCTGTTACTGTCAGCTTCATTTTTTCTTTTTTCTGTTCATGCATTTTGTTCTTCTCTTGCTTGTGGGCTCAGTACCTGACTCTATGCACGGCGGGAACGAGACCGACCGGCTAGTCTTACTAGCATTCAAGGCCGAAATCACCAGCGATCCCCTCGGGACACTGAACTCTTGGAATGAATCCGTCCACTTCTGCCAATGGGTTGGTGTAACGTGTGGCCGCCGGCACCAGAGAGTCACTGAGTTAATCCTTTCGAATGGCAAACTATCAGGGCCCATTTCACCGCACATTGGAAATTTAAGCTTCCTTATGTGGTTACGGTTGCAAAACAATAGCTTGAGTCATGACATCCCCCAAGAACTCGGCCGCTTACGCAGAGTGAAATTCATGTCACTGTATAATAATTTAGTTACCGGCGAAATCCCGGCCAATATATCTCGTTTCTCTAATCTTATCTCCCTTGAGTTTACTCTGAATAGGCTAACGGGAAAAATTCCAACGGAGCTCGGTCACCTATCCAAACTCCATGGATTGTTCATTGCACATAACAATCTAACAGGAGGCGTGCCTGCAACTATTGGTAATCTATCATCTCTGACGATCCTTTATATATCCGGAAATAATTTTGGTGGGAATATACCTAATGATCTAGGCCGATTGACAAACTTGGAAGGTTTTACGTTGGGGCAGAACATGTTGGTCGGTACGATTCCTTCCTCGATATTTAATATCTCATCCATTACAGATTTTGATATCGGAAACAACCAAATCCAAGGGATTCTTCCCTCCAACCTAGGCTCCGTTCAGTTGCCAGGAAAGTACAGGAAAGGATGGGAAAATCAATTTTCCCATAACTTTCCTAGTGTTCAGTTGGCAGGAAAATTTTAGGACTTGCCAATTTAGTTTTCCTGCAGGAATTATTTTCCTGCAAAAGTGATCCTGCAAAAAACACAGGATTTTGCGTCACGGGAAAAAGAAAATGAGCGAACACTCACAAAATTTTTCCGAAAGTTTCTTTTTCCTGACAAATGAACAACTAAATCTTAATTTTTCTTGCAAAATTCTTTTGTCAAATGAACACTCACAGGAAAATAATTTTCTTTTTCTTTTACTTCACCTCACTTCACTTTTTCTGGGAATCAATTTCTCATACAACTTTCTCGACAACTGAACGGAGCCCTAGGAACTTCACTTCCTAATCTCGAGTTCCTTGGAGTTGGTGTAAACTTGTTAACTGGATCCATTCCTAGTTCAATATCGAATGCCACCAATCTATATTACCTTGGGGTGAACACCAACAATTTTACTGGGAAAATGCCTTCTTTGGATAAGCTGCGTAATCTACTATGGTTACTTGCTGCTTTCTCTCTTCTTTGATCAATGCCATCGATTTCAATTGGTTGGACCTGGGCGACAATGGTTTTGGAGGTGTGTTTCCAAAAGCAATTTCTAATTTTTCCGTTGGGTTTAGTAAAGTAAACTTGCAGAACAATAAGCTGTATGGGAGCATCCCAAGAGAGATAGCAAATCTGGTCAATTTGCAGTTATTCGCAATAACAGGCAACCGTTTGACAGGTAACATTCCTGCCGATTTCGGGAAACTTCAAAACCTGAATTTGTTGTATCTCGGAGGTAATAGATTCTACGGTGACATCCCTTCGTCTTTCGGAAACTTATCCATGTTACTATATCCCGATCTATCCGAAAATGATCTTCATGGAAGCATCCCGTTGAGTATGAGCAAATGCAAGATGTTGCAAGAGCTTACACTTGCTAAAAACAGTCTTAGTGGCAGCATACCCAAACAAGTTGTTAGTTTTTCATCATTGATAAATCTAGACCTATCTCATAACAACTTGACTGGTGTCGTCCCTATGGAAATCGGGGTTTTAAAAAATCTTCAAACACTAAATATTTCTAACAATATATTGGTTGGTAATATTCCAAGCGCTGTTGGTAGCTGTGTGAAATTGGTATCACTTAATTTGAACGGTAACAAGTTTTGGGGAGTCCTTCCATCAACTTTGAGTGAATTGAGAGGCTTGGAGGAACTAGACATTTCTCTAAATGATTTCTCAGGAAAAATCTCAAACTATTTTCAGAGCTTTATTTTCTTAAAGAAATTAAACATATCATTCAATGATTTTGAGGGAGAGGTACCAAAACAAGGCATATTTACGATTGCAGCAGCTATTTCTATTGAGGGAAACAAGAAGCTTTGTGGTGGTATACTAGATTTACAACTGTGCAGTTGCCAATCGAAAAGGGATTCGCAAGGAAGAAATCTACTCAAGTCGTGAAAGTGTTACTCCCATCATCTTTTGGGCTTGTATGTCTATTTGCGATGATGTATTTCGTGCATCTTCGATGGTTTAAAAAGAGAATAGAGGTACCATCTTTTAGCTTTTTTGGCCACTCATTTGCTAAGTTGTCCTATGGGAGTCTAGTTAAAGCAGCCAATGGGTTCTCTCCAACCAATCTAATCGGAATGGGTAGTTTTGGTTCGGTGTACAAAGGAATTCTTGATCTTGATCAAGGTGAAAAACTACTTGCTGTGAAGGTATTAAACCTTCAATTCCAGGGAGCTGTCAAGAGTTTCATTGCTGAGTGTAAGGCCTTAAGGAGCATCAGGCATCGGAATCTTGTGAATGTCATCACGGCATGTTCAAGCATTGACTATAAAGGTGATGATTTCAAAGCTCTGGTTTACGAGTTCATGGTCAATGGGAGCCTAGAGGAGTGGTTGCATCCAAATGAGAAAGAAGATGATGTTCACGACAAGTCGCAGAGTTTAAACCTTCTACAGAGGTTAAATATTGCATTTGACGTCGCTTCTGCACTTTTCTATCTTCACCACCATTGCTTGGAACCAATAGTTCACTATGACTTGAACCCACCAAACCGGAGCCAGACAGAGTCATTCCAAAGGAGAGCCAAGTTTCCAAGAACCCACAACCGAACCTAATAATAATTAAGGGGCTATGGTTAGGTTTAGATCCCAATTCTCTTTGTTTTGATGCTGTGATATTTAAGGGCTCCTTCTTGCATGCACGGGTATAACCCTTGGCTTTTGTTATGTGTTTGGTTAAGGCTTTTCAATGGAATATACATTTACCCAAACAAAATTGAAGTGAACCAATCAAGCGTAATTCAAATTAGGCATTTCAGATTACACACGCAGAACCAAATGTCGTTAGTCCAACAAAGAAGAGATGTTTGCTGATGTTTCTTTACTATTTCTTGAGAGGCTAATTATCAAGCAAATTAATTTGTAATATTTTTTTATCTATATGATGGATGAATTGTAGAG
>BPLS01029317.1:96270-118579 GCA_019656275.1 Rhododendron kiyosumense | reverse complement strand
AACATGCATCTAATATAATACAAATATCGAATTGTAGCACCCCTGTAGGATGGTGGTATAATGCTTGGTAGAACAGTTCGCACAAGATCTGCACCCAAACCAAAAGGCACGAGTGGTTTAGAATCCATTAGCTTGAAGCCTCAAACCCTTAAACGGCATTAAGTGGAGGATTCAGGACTGATACAACACTGATCACACATGACAAATTGACAAGCCTAAACTTCCCACGAAGCAGTAAGAAAACCAAAATATGTTATGAGAAAACATAAGCTGATCAGATGCCGATTAAAAAAAAAACATAAGTTGAGACCAGCGACAATCTCCTAACATAAGATCTACATGAAAGTATGAAACAAAACTAACTCCCTCCAAGAAATAGAGGCCCAGGCATAATTTTATGGCCCTGCCGCTCATTTTGACATGTAACCAATTGCCATATTTATGCCACTATAATATCATAATAAGTGACAGAAGTAATTTTTCTAACCCGCATAAGAAACTAACATCTAGTGGATAAGATTATCCACATCATGTGTATAAGGAGTCATCAAAATCAGCTTCATTTTCAAAGTCATATATGATAGGGTTTTCAGACAACTAGCTGGTTGATTTCGAGGAAAGTACGCTGTATCACTGATACTAGAAATCACACCCAGTCTCTTGGGCATCAGCCGCATCACAACTAACTTTGAGAGTTGTACCATATCACCAGATGGTTTGCACGTATTAAATTAAACACTCTACAGCATGACATTGTTCAAGCAATCTAGAGCTACACATAAGGAAAGTATAGAGGAAAAAAGAAACACAAAGTCTATCCAACAGCATTGTCGCACTGAAAATAAACAAAAAACTCAACCACAAAATGGGCAACTGCCCACTGCTCTAAAATTGGCCTAGGCTGCCGATTAATCAGCGGCCTAGGCCCCAGGCGGTACCCCTGCCACCACGCCTAGGGGCCTAGGACCGTGTTTGTCTAGGTGCTAGGCCGATTAATCGGCCACTAGGCAGACTAGCTAGGTGGGATTATGTGGCTAGGTGGGGCTAGGCGAACAATTAGGTGGGTAGGCAGGGTGATTTTAAAAAATCAAGAGCTTTATTGTCGTGGTAATTTTATATAAAGGGCGCTTTGGTGTAGTTTTATTGTGATATATATACATGTCTAGTCTACCTATCTCTTAACCACACCCAACCAAACCAATCCGAGAGCCTTGTGTGCCAATCAATTGGGGTCGGCCTACCTAGTTCTCTTACATGATCGAAAATTTTGAAGCCCTACATATTAAAACCCCAGTTGCACTTACAGAGGTCGACAATTTTTCAGTCTACACAGTTGACTAGAAATTTAGTACTCCCTCCGTCCCTTTTTTAGAGTCCAGTATTTCATTTTGGAATGTCCCTTAATAAGTGTCCATTTTGTAAAGTTAACGGATAAAAGTTGGTGCATTTTCTATTTTGCCCCTAAAAGTGTATTCCATTTTGAAAAGTTAGTGAGTAAAAGTGTAATGATAATACTTCCATAGAGGGTAAATAGGAAAAGTGGACGTAAAAGTTGACGTGAAAGGTGTAATGATGATATCTTTTTAATAAATTGAAAATACTAAGCCGGACACTTAAAAAGGGACGGAGGGAGTACTACTTTGTTTTATTTGATTTTGAACTTTGTAATTGACTAGTTATTTGGTACTACTTAGTTTCATTTGGTTTGAACAATGAACTTTGCATTATTACTTAGTTTTCATGTAGCTATTTAGTTCATTTGGTTTGAACGTTGAACTTTGCATTTTACTTAGTTTCCATGTAATTCAATGCTTTGTTCTACTTATGTTGTATTTGCTCTCAAAACTTGGAGAGGGGAGAAAAAAAATGGAAAATCAGCCTAATGTGTAGGCGCCGATTAATTGGCCTAGACGGTAGGTGGTGCCCGGCCGCTCAACAAGTACCTAGCAACTTTCAGAACCTTGCCAAGGCCCACATGAAACACAACAAAACATTAATACAGGCTAAACCAGCAGCATTCTACTATTTACTGCGTGAAGATAACATGTCATACTAAACACCAGCATTGACCGTGTGACTAAATTGGTCTTATTCCTGTACTTGCTTTTTCACAATAAGCTTCAACTAGATGCGGTAGAACTGGTTTACTGCTTTCTTTTGGAAGAAATAACTCACATTCCCTGCACATCTTAAAGTTAACGAATCATAGAGTAGCTTCCTCTTCAAATCTTTGATTAAGACTCCTCTGACCACTTATTCAACCCCTAACCCTAACTGATGCACTCCCCCTCAAGTTGTCATCACCAACAGCATCTCTCTCTCTCTCTCTCTCTCTCTCTCACACACACACAAATGAGGGAGGAAGAAATGCCTCACATTCCCTCCACATCTTAAAGTTAAAGAACGTACTATAGAGTAGCTTCGTCTTCAGCTCTTTGATTAAGACTCCTCTAATCACTAATTAAACCCCTTACCCTACTGTTTAAGCATAAAACTCAACACCAAGTGGAGAAGCTGTCCTAGCTCATCTACTAGTTTTGGAGGAGATGATTAACCGATGTGAGACGAACTCCAATACTTTCCCGAACATGCAGCTCCTGACTCTCATGTGGAGAGGAAAACAAACGATCCATAACACTTGGATCAAAATAAACAACAGTGCACCTATGGCACAAACAAGGGGAACAAATTCACCAAACCTCTAGCTCTAATATCATGTTGAAGCATTCAACTCAAAACCAATTACCAAACCGTGGAGAATACCGATTTATAAAAGGGTAAATACATGCACTGATTTAGCATTGATTCCACTCACCCCAGAATTGGTGGGGTTGGAATCGGGCAGAGTCTTTACATTGCGTGGGAAAACTCAGCCGGGTAGGTCTGTAATTGGGAGAGATGGGGCTTGGGTACAAACGGCTTAATTAACCTGTATCTAACATGACCAAAGGTCTAATAAAAAAAACATGCATGAACATGACCAAAGGTGAGCTTCCATGGTTGGTCGTGAATACTTCTCTGAGAATACAGGGATAGGTTAGTGATCTTCTAGAGAATATATCCCTCTCCATAACATTACGACGAAAGACTTCGGCTGATTCTATTTGTAACTCATAATTCGCTTCCTACAACCCACTTAAAATTTCATGATTTTAACAAAAAAATGCACATTACGGTTCGAGAAATATCAAGTCCTAAAAGAAAATGGAAAGAGGAACATGCAAATTCTGATAGACCGTGGACTTTCAGAAGCGAGTGAAGACTTTTAGTCCCTTTTACAAGGGTAAGAAAAATCGTGATTATCTGTGGAAAAAAAATAAAAAAAAATCTCTTTTGCAAGAGCGATGAAAAACATAATGCTCTAATTGGCGAGCTTTTGCGGAATGAAAATCTTTTCTGCAGAATTATGTATTTCGGTGAACTCTCCGTTATACACGTCGAAGTGATGAGACACTGAAACACCAACGTAATCAATTCAATAATTGAAACATTTCAAGGATACATAGGCGCTATTTAAGGTGATTTTTCCACATCAAAAAGCACAAGTTGTTCAGACACGAATGATTTTGTTATTGGGCGTATCATAGGTGCTACGGTCAGCGGTTAGTATATGTTCTTTAAGTCATACCCCGTTAATGTTTCAACTTCTGCACCCCTTGATACATCTTAACCGTTGAACCTTAAACGAATTCTTCCACATCAAACAGGGAAAGGCTTGGAGCTCTTGATTGTTATTACTTCTCTCGATCCTTAAAAAATACCTGTCTTGCATTTTCTGCCGCACCTTCTTCTAAATGTTTTCCTTGTTGATTTTGTTCATCTCTGCTTCTAAAAATTAAAGAAGATTTTCGGCGTCAAGCCAGTAAGAATAAGCACCACCACTAATTTGTGTAACCGATTTGTTATTGATTAAGATGAGTATTAAAATGTCTCTCTTAATTACTTTTCTTGGGTTATCATTCTTTGTTTGCCCGAGTTTCTTATTTGCACATTTCGGTGATTTTTTGAACATTTTAATCGTACATCTGTTACTTTAGTTTTGGACAGCCTACCTAATCCATTTTTTTCTCTCTCAACAGAATAGAGAGATGGGTTGGACTGGGAGAGTGTGATGCATCTTGTTTTATAATTGTTGACATTGGATTAAAAACAAGCGAACAAAGAAAATCCTAGGAACAAAGGGGTGTGGAAGGACAATTATTGGGAGCTTTACGAAAACACTGTCGAGAGACGAAGGAGCCAATTCCAAGGAGAGCGTGGGATATCTGAATGCGTCTTAGTTCTTCATTGGTTTCTTTTGGGGTGTAATTATAGTTTGAAAATGATGAACCAAAATAGAAATCATGCCCTGCTTACGTGTAAGAGGTGGTACGAAGAACACTTATAGCATCATTGACGCCACCCCGACACGTTCTGATTCCAAGCAACTTTAGGAGCAGGAGTCCTAATAAGCCATCCACGCTGATTTCACAGAAAACCAACCAGAGGAACAAAGAGTCCAATGCACAGAGTCCTCAAAAGTTTTTTTTTTTTTGATAGGCCACAGAGTCCTCATCCCATTGTTCATTTAGGTTGGTTTTGTAGGAAAGGTCAATAGGCACGACCGTTGACCATTTGACTAGCCAATGGGCATGTGACACCTATACTCGTCCTCGTGGGGTTGACGATTTGACCAACGAACCCTAGCTTGCCACGTGGCGCCTCAGTCGCGTGACACATGGCCTTGCGCGTGGGAGCCATGCGCTATCCAAAGCATTGCAGCGTCCATGTGAAGGTTGTGAGCCCAGATTCCTCCCTTAAGGAGAGAGCTACACTTATTCAGGTGGATACTTGGCGCAGTCCCAATCTAATGGAGACAATAATGTGGTCTAACCAAGATGCACAAAGAACTTGCCCAGACTTTTATGTCTGCTCCGGCCTTTAGGCAGGACCCGAGGGGCCCTTTGAGGCTTAACAGCAGTATTGGCACAACCGAGTAGGTCACGACCTTGCCCACAGGAATAAATGGGATTTAGTGGCTTGGTGGCTACAAAAAAAGAAGAGGTTCTCCACGAATAAGAGGATACGCTTACCGTCATACTCGCAGTCGTCGTGAGGGTAGCGACATCTCGTCAGTCAGGGGGTACAAAAGGGACACGTGTCATTTTATCAGCGCGCCACTTAGTGCCCGAGCATTAGCTCGTTTGTTCTATAAATATGAACGTCTCTTCATTGAGCCTGAGAGATAGAGCTTTGTGAACATTTCCTAGAGAGAAAAAGTTGGTGAGCACTAATTTAAAATGAGGTCTTATCCTCTTTCAGGTACTCTATTGACTTTCCTCCTAGGGATCTCTGGGTTTAGGTCTCCATTGCCTACCCTTTTTGTTCACCCCTGCTCTCTTCTTCATCCTTCTAGATCACTTCTCTCATTCCTTTCCATAGCTATTACAACCTCTCCGACACATCTATTCTCTAAGGATATTTGTCCATTCAGAAATCGTGGAACTATCCTACATTGGCGACTCTGCTGGGGAGGTTGCTTAGTTTATGGTTAGCTTAAGAAGTGGTTTAGAAACCCCAGCTCTCCTCCCACCTCCGACTCATACTCTAACCATGGTGGAAAATCTGGCCAACACGGGGCCGATCTTAGGAGAGGGCGACAGATCCTCCACTCAAGGGGAAACACCACCATGGAATTCCTTCAAACTATTCGAGATGGCCAAAATCAGATGATTGTTGCCATAACTGCTCTCACGAAGGTCACCACCGCAGCTCTTCCAAGAGCACCAGTGATACCACCAACAGTCCCACTAGTAACACCCCAGCAGCCCGCTGCAGGAGAAGTCCCAAACGCAGCAGCAGCCGCAGCAGCAGCAGCAGCAGCAAATCCAACAAACCCTGTTCAAAACCCCCTAAATCCCCAAGCCACTGGACCGGCCCCTGTTACGGGTACCGGTTCAATCCATCAGCAGCCTCTCCAGGTCGAGAACAACGGCCAATCTCAGAATCAATTTCTCACTGCAGCTGATATTCAAACCCTCCTACTCAAAGAAAAAACCAAAGCCACTCTTCCCTCCCTACCCAACCCTAATATACAACCCCCATATCCCATAACCATCCTCTCTCTACCTTATCCGGAAGGATATACCCCACCCAAGTTCATTAAGTTTGACGGAAAAGAGGGCAGTGCCCAAGAGCATGTGGTTCAGTTCTTCGAAACACTTGGGGCCCATTCTGGTGACTATAACCTTCGCCTCCGCAAGTTCTCCAAGTCCCTTACCTCGCGAGTGTATACTTGGTATGTGAATCTTAAACCTTATTCGATCGAAACTTGGGAAGAAATGGTAAACAAGTTTTACACTACGTTCTTCCAAGTCCGTGAGAAGGTCACTACCTTGTCCCTCGTAAAGGAAACTCAGCAAAACAGTGAAGATATCATTGATTACATCAAGCGATTTCAGGACAAAACTGTGGACTGCCATGAGCCAATGGGCGAGTCACACTTGGTTGAAATATGTATTGACCGAATCCTGCGCGACTATCGCGTGTTCCTGGTGAACATCAAAATTCCAACCTTCTCAGCTCTCCTGAAGGCCGCTTACAACTTCCGCCATACTGTGAAGCCAACTCCCAAGGATAACTAGAAGTCCAACCGCTCTTCCACAATCTCTACTGCCTCTTTCGTGCCACAGTCAGCGACAGTGGTGGTCATAAGAAGTGAAGGGATAAAGAACCAGCTGATCCCAGAATATCCCTGCAATGTGGAAGGAGTGACGGTGTTGGTGGAACAATGGGTCACTGATGGTGTACTCAGGTTGCCTGAGGTGGAGCACGAGCCATCGTGGCAGGATCACGAGAGTCCGAGGTACTGCATGTACCAAAGGCACATGAAGCATCCGATAAGCAATTGTTGGACCCTAAGGAGGATCTTCAGGAGAAAGCAGGAAGCCAATCAGCTGAGGGTTAGGACCGACCGCCCTAATGACGTGAGCGACCATCCTTACCCTGAGCATGAGTGCGCTGTCCATATGGTTGCCTGTTACAACTTCTTTGCTGAAGAAGATGAGTACACAGACGAAAAGGTTTGTATGACTTCTTATTATGATCTCTTGGATGAAATTGCTTCTCACGAGTAGCCGAGAGTCATCCCTGACCCTGACGCTAGCTGCAGTCAAGGTGTTGCAAGGGAGCACTAAGTTCAAGGCGTTCTATGACGTGCTAGGCTTCACAGCCGCGGCCAAAATAGAAATCACTAAGTCCATCGTGAACATTGCGGAAGAGCACCAGCAGGCGTGCATGGCTGCAGATGACTCAGTGCCACGAACCATCCGAGAAGGAGCTAACTCTATCACCTTCTTCGACGCGGACCACCGCGTCACATTCTCCCATAATAGACCGCTCTGTGTGACAGCCCATGTCAAGGGGGTCGAGTTAAAACGGGCCTTCCTGGACGCAGAGGCATCCATCAAGAACATACCACTCGCTACCTTCAAGAAGCTCGAAATACCAGAGAACCAAATCGTGAAATCCTCTATCGCGATCACGGGATTCGGAGGAGATAAAAAGGGTCTCTAGGCTATATGGTGGTAGACCTTCCGGTAGGCGCCATCCGTGCGGCAACAAAGTTTCGCATCATCGATGCATAGACGAACTACCATATCATCCTTGGAAGGAGCTGGATGCACAAATATGTTGTAGTCTCGTCAAGCTATCATCAATGCATGAAAGGAATCTGGGTAGGAAAGAAGGTCAAGATAGCTGCGTCAGAAAAGCCTTTTGACACGGATGAGGCACACCCTACCCAATGCGGTCTACTTCTCTGAGATGAAGGAAGAAGTGGATGTGGTGTCAGCTAAGCCCATAGGCATAAAGGTCCCAAGATGGGAGAACATCATGAAGAGAGAAGAGGGGGTCGCGAGTAAGTGACCTGCCACGAAAGCGACACCAGTGGTCCCGAGGAAAGTTACTAAGATCCAGGAGGGTGGCAAGACGATGTACTGCTTATGACGGTGTTCGGGGGTAACGGTCCCTCGCGGGGTCACCAGCCCCCACACTGTAATAGCAGCGGAGGTCGAGCCAGACTTGGTGGATAAGCCGGAACCAGCACTGGAATGCATGCAAGATGGTCCTAGGCCGCAGTAAGAGACCTTGGAGGAGATAAACTTGAGAGAAGGCGAAGGATCCCCACGGCCTATGTTTATAAGCAAGGCGCTGGGAGGGGAAACTCGAGAGAAGCTGATTGAATTATTGCGGAAGTACGCGAATGTCTTCACGTGGCACTATGAGGAGATGCTCGAGCTGGATGGAAGCCTAATTTTGCACCACTTGGATGTATTCCCCAACTCCAAAGCTGTGAGGCAGGGGCAACGAAAGTACAACCCTGAGTTGGAGAAGATAAAGGAAGAAGTCGAGAAGTTGAGAAAGGCTGGTTTCATACGACCGATTCAATATCCCTCATGGCTGGCCAACATTGTACTAGTAAAAAAGAAGAATGGGCAAATTAGGGTCTGCGTGTACGTTCGCGACCTTAACAAGGCATGCCCTAAAGATGATTTCCCATTGCAGCATGTAGACACATTGGTCGACGCTACCTCGGGTCACCAAATGTTTTCATTTATGGATGGCTTCAGCAAATATAATCAGATAAAAATGGCCCCTGAAGATGCAAAGAAGACAGCTTTCCATACCCCTTTCGAAAATTTCTACTATGTGGTGATGCATTTCGGTCTGAAAAATGCAGGTGCCACTTACCTACACGTCATGACTCCAATTTTTCATGACTTAATGCACCACACAATAGAAAATTATGTGGATGATTTGGTGGTCAAGTCAAAGGAAAGCGTAGATCATTTGAAACACCTAAAAGAAGTGTTCAAAAGATGCAGAAAGGTTAACATGAAAATGAACCTGCTGAAATGTGCCTTTGGTATGACAGCAGGGAAGTTCTTAGGGTTTCTGGTGCACAGGCACGGGATCGATGCGGATGAGACAAATATAAGGTCCATCACGGAGATGCCTGCGCCGCACTCGCAACTGTCTCTCAAGCGCTTTCTCAGAAAGATCTCTTACTTGCGGAAGTTCATTCCAGCACTAACGGAGATAACCGCGCCATTCAATGACCTGTTGAAGGGGAAAGCAAAGTTCAAATGGAGCAATGAGCATCAGAAAGCCTTCGATAGCGTTAAGGCTGCCTTAGCCTCGCCTCAAACCATAATTGCACCACAATCAGGGAAGCCTCTCATTTTGTACCTAACATCGATGCCAAAATCCATCAAGGCACTCCTTGCTCAAGAGATAGAGGGGGTGGAGCGACCAATGTACTACATTAGGCGGAAGATTCAAGGAGCGGAGGAGAGATATACCCCAGTGGAGCGACATTGCCTGGCCTTCGTATTCACTGCTCAGAAGTTGAGGCACTACTTCATGTCATTTCCAATACAGCTCATTACTAAAAACGACCATGTGAGATATTTACTATCGCGACCAGCTTTATCCGAGAGGATCGTGAGATGGCTCATGGCCTTAGCAGAATTTAAGATTACATGCGTCACTCTGTGGGCTATCAAGTGTCAGGCCCTAGCAGATCTCCTTGCATAATTTCCAAGCGGACAGTGCGAACCATTGGAAGAGGCGTTGCCGGGAGACGGTTTTGAAGCTCTCGCGGCCAGTCCAAGTGAGGCGTCCTAGATGTTGAGCTTCGACGGGGCAACAGGGGGAGCACATGGTGGTGCAGGAATTGTCCTTCAAAGTGACGAAGGGGAAAGGGAATACTTGTCCTACAAGCTAGGCTTCGTATGCTCCAACAACGAAGTAGAATATGAGGCTCTAATCCTGGGGCTATTAGCGGGGCAAGTTTTAGAGGAATCTTGCGGTTGAAAATTGCGGGGGATTCAAAACTTATTATAGTCCAGACATCCAGGGAGTATGCGCTCAAGGAACCCACCCTCACGCCTTACAGGGCGACCGTCCAAAGTTTGATGGAAAGATTCGAGGCAGTGGACATAATCCATGGGCCAAGGTCAGAGAACAGATTCCCAAATGCCCTTGCGACGCTGGGGGCAAAGACAGAATTCGACGAGGAAAAAGTGACAATCGAGATCATTAGAAGGACAGAGCCATCAATCATAGACGAGCTCGGGGCACGCCGCGAGGAAGACTGGCGTGACCCCATCCTGAAGTAGTTGATTTCTAGAAAAGGAGACTTGCCCATCGCAGAGGTGGCCCACTTTACTGTCCTTCGCGGTAAGCTATATTACCGCGGACCTCAAGGGTTGCTAGCGAGATGCGTAGGCCATGGTGGAGCAAAGACCAAGTTGCGTCAGATCAATAACAAAACTTGTGGCGAATACGAGATCTCTCTATACCGTAGAGTTCAAAGGTAAGGTTATTATTGGCCCAGCATGAAAAAAGATGCCGCAAAGGACCTTCGCACTTCCCAAAACTGCATGTTGTATGCAGTAGAAACGGAGTGTTGCCTAATGGAAGAACTGGACTAGAGGCAGGAGTACGTTGACTTCCTTTGTGAAGGAGTGCTGCCTATAGATCCGAAAGAAGCCCGGAGGGTTCAACGCTGTTCCCAGCGCTACTTCTTGAAAAGGGGGCAACTCTACCGATGCGCCTTAGACGGGATTCCCCTACATTGTCTGTCTCGCAAGAAAGCGACATGTGCGCAAGTGTGCAGCTTGTCAGAAATTTAGGAACCTAGTCCACGCGACATCAATGGAACTACACTCCATTCGCGCCCCTTATCCGTTCCATACTTGGGCAATGGATCTAATCGAGCCTATACACCCAACATCCAAAGGAAACCAGTGGATCTTAGTTGCTACCGAGATAAGCACGAAGTGGGTAGAAGCGGTGAGTTTGCGTAGAGTTACTGGCGCGGCAGTCGCGAACTTCATAAAAGAAAACATCATTTGCCGCTTTGGTATACCCAAAGTCATCCTTTCGGATAATGGCACTCATTTCATCAATAAGGATGTGAAGCGGCTTCTAAAGTCCTACTCAGTGAGTCACCTCACATCGACTCCATACTATCCCCAAGGCAATGGTCAAGTCGAAGCAACCAACAAAACCCTCATCCGCATCATCAGCAAGTTGCTGGATGAAAAGGGAGGGACATGGGCTAACCATTTAGCGGTGGCACTGTGGGCTTACAGAATTTCTCATCATAAAGCCACGCGGGCTAGTCCTTTTAGTTTAGTCTACGGGGCAAAGACCGTCCTTCCCGAGGAGCTAAGCATGCCATCCGTGAGACTAGCCCTCACGGCTGAAGTAACACAAGAAGAAAGAAGGGCAGACTTGGAGGCTATGGAAGAAAGGAGGAACGCTGCTGTGAGGAATCAGGAAAAGTACTTGGAATCAGTAGCCAAGTATTACAACAAAGGGGTGGTGCCGCGAGCATTTCAAGTCGAAGACTTAGTGTGGAAGTCTACGACCGCAGTCATGAGGGACCTGGAGCAACCGAAGTTCACTCCGAGGTGGGAAGGTCCATACGAGGTAATCAAGGCCAGTAGTAGCGGCTCGCCTTTGGGGACCTCAAAGATGTGTCACGATGGTAAATGTCAGAAACAACAGGAACTACAGGGTTACCACACATGTAGTTGACGAACGAATCCAAGTTACGCCGCCAAGCCAAACGGCTGTTAGCCGTAAAGAAAGTCTCCCTACCGTTCTTCGGAAGTGTCACAACCTCATAACCTGTCGACAACTCCTCCACATAAGCCCTAGTGAAGCGGCGGATTGTAACGCCCCGATTTTCCAAGGAATTTCGGAAGCATTAAACCTAAAATACACTGAATTTTATAAACTACTAGGCCCCTATTTGTCGTTATACAAAATCTACATTCAAAAAAAAATACAAAAACGAATCTAACATTTTATTTAAACATCTTCAGAGCGACTCTAGTCTTGATAAAGATCCCAAGCATCCTCGGTCTCTGCCCTTGATATTTTTTTTGTGTCAAACAGCTCCACCATTGAACCCTGCATCCTCTGGCAAATTGATCGCCGAAGCAAACGATTTACTAGGATACAAACGCATCCGTGAGTGATAATTCACCCAGTAGAATAATCTCAATCCTACCAACTCCTTACTCTACAATTAGCATTCAATAATAACAATAATATCACAATTGATAATACATGAGAGGTACAGAATAATAACACATCGTCTTTTTCTTTACTATCCATTATCTTACATGAAATCTAAGAATCATCTCCACGAGATCCTTTCCTCCCACATCCACTAACTACAACCGTCTCATGGGTCCACAATTCCTTTTGCTTATCCTACACCAGGGTCTTAGGTGAGCGCACCTAAGTTATGTACCGAGTATGTTCTTACTTAAGACCATAACAGGAGGATCGAGTCATCCCATGACGTATCGTACATTAGGGTCGGACATCCACTACCCCATTCTAACTACAACCATCTCATGGGACCCATTCTCTTTCCCAAGAGAAACTTCCCATAACGTATCATGCATTAACGTTTCACTAACTACAATCGTCTCATGGGACCCATTCTCTTCCTCGAAGAGAAACTTCCCATGACGTATCATACATTAGCGTCACAACATATCTCATCACTGGGCCCCGCAGGTAACCCATTTCAACACAGGGCCCCATAGGTTACCCTTGCCATCACCATGGCTTAAATCACAATCCACACACTCACACTTTCAACACTTTACTATTTTTCATTTACTTAACATCGTCTACATGATTCTCTACTCGTAACCACCCCGGTGAACCTAAGTCCATTCTAGCACGTCGAACATGATACAATCAATAACTGCTCAATTCATAGCATGATACATTTCAATGAGATAAAAGTACATATCAAATAATATTGTGCGAGTAAGTAAACACATAATATTTTATGATTGAGCCGATGCCCTTAAGGTTCGTTGAACAAGTAAATTAATTATAGTTTTTATTAATTTCAAAGGTGTCATTAATAATTTCGTAGGCTTAGCTTTAATAACATACCGGGATAACTTTTTAAGAACTAAAGTACAATTATTGAATCATAAAGTTGATCCACTACGGCAACTTACAGTATCAAAATCTAAAGGTGCAATTAATTAATTTACATTTGTAAAACTCTAATATTCAATTGATACTCTTTTAAAAAAAATATAACCGATTATCGTATAAAAATACAATGGTCCTCCTGATGTTATGTTAGTGTAAATCTTTCATTTCTATTATTTCTTTTTATAAGTTTATACCTCTTTCTTTTCTTTTATTATACATAAAACCTAACTCTTATTTTATCACTTTACATAATTATTAAAGTATATCAATTACTTTACCTACAACAAGTATAGCTATTAACATTCCCAACTACTATAGACGTTAGTCTTAATAGAGAGCAAATAATTATGCAATATGTTTGACTCACAGTTCTATCCAATACGTGTTAACCTACTGGTAGCATAAAACGAAATGAAGAAAATAAAAATAATAATAATAATAATAATAATAATAATAATAATAATAATAATGATGATGATGATGAGCAAGTTCAGATTCGTACATAAGTGCAACATGAAGGGGCATAGTGTAATATTAGTATAAATTTAAAAAAGTTCTAACGTCTATGAACAGTAATTCGTCGGAAAACAAAGGATTTTCAGATTTCATAGTTTCGACGCATGAGTATGATTTCCTTCATAAGAACTCACTAAAATCAATATACAAGGATTAAATATACTTAGGAGAGAATAGGATAGAGATTAATCTACCTTAAATCTGGCCAAAAAAATGGGTGCTAGTTTGCGGATGATTTCGGTAAAATGAAAAAGACGGCGGGAGCAATGGGGAACTCGGGGCTGACTCAAAATGATTGAAAGGTGGTTTTTGGATGCTTGGTGATATAGTAATTGATTGGGAACCTGAATATGATGTACGGGGTGGTATTATGTAAAAATCATTTTCTCTCTCTCTCTCTCTCTCTCTCTCTCTCTCTCTCTCTCTCTCTCTCTCTATTCTAGATTCAACAATAGAATTGGGAGTGAAATAATATACTGGTGTTCAATTATCAGATTTATGTGGGTATGTATAATGAGAGAGAATAAGATAGTGAGAAGATGAGAGGATAAGTGTGGAAGTGGTGGAATGGAAAAGGAGAGTGAAAGAGAAGGATACTGATAATGATAAGAGGGATATGTGACAAGTGCCACATTTGGTGGGGTTTTCTTTTATTCTAATGTATGTGGACTTGTGTATGTGTAAGGTGAGAATGTATGTGGACGCGTGTATGTATAGGGTGGGAATGTATGTGGACGAGTGTATGTATAGAGTGAGAGAGAGAAAAATAGGGAAATAAAATCCTTTAAATGTGAGGTGTAATTTGAAGGATAAAGATTGAGGTGGTAGAGTTTGAGAGGGAAGTGGAGACTTGGTTTGAATAGAGTTCTAGTTAGGGTTTAGATAGGAAAGATAAGAGATGAATATCAATCACTGATTCCTTGTATATCTAAAGTATAAATATATATTTTATACAATAGTGTAAATAATATCAATTGTACAGATAATAATATATTTTAATTATTCAATTTAATTAATTATTGAATTAGGAATTTAACAATATAAATTTGTATTAAAAAAAAATTTAGGTCGAAAATCTGGGTCATTACACGGATATTCTTAATGTAACTCTTCAACGGTGGCGCTAGACCCGGCGCACCCTGATCATAACCAAATTGCCTTGCCACCCTGTCTGGACGATATAGTACAAAATGTGCCCCCTCTGCGCATAACGCATGAAGGGAACACGGACAAACGGCGGCAAATGCTAAAAGAGCGGAGGCAGGGATGGTAGCACCCTTAGTCCGGAAGTCCACAATATGTTCATCCTCAGAAAAGAAACTGGTGAGAAGTACACCATCAACAGGCTCAACGTAGGGACACGGGAAGAACCTGTCGAAGTCGTCGATGCGCTTCCCCCAAGACTTGGTTGAACCGACCCCACTCCACCTCATGATCCGGGGTCACGGCTCGTCACCCCCGCTGATGTCAGCAGGGGAAGGCACAAGACTGGGGAAATGCTCAAAGAAGAAAGCCATGAGAAACTGCGTGTGCACTACCGACACCATGTCATAATGCCTTATAGACCTCTCAGTATCAACATGAACTTGGTTTAAGCGATAAAACAGTGAGCCTAGGAAGAGGGAGCCAAGCGGAACAAAGTCCCCTCTTGCGAGACTTACCACAAGAGGCAAAACAGTGTGGTTCGGCCCTTCATAGGGAAAGTCAGGGATTACAAAGAAAGACAGCCAGTAAACAAGAAAACCTGTAAGATTGAGATCGGAATCATACATCTTCCCGTAGAACTCCATTGCTTGCCCCGTGGGAGGTGCAGTCCCAGGGGGAGGCAAGTCCTTGAAGAAGTATCTCAGCCAACAGCCCTAAGATGTTTTACTCGACTTTGGAAGGGCTTGCACACGTCCCTCTCGATTGAAGCGGAACTCATACTTCCCTGCCTCCATATATGCTCTTTTCAACCGATCTACCGATCTCACATCTGCAGAAGAAAGACTCGAGGGGTCAAAAGCCACTGACCCCATCGTGCTCAGCCTCATCAGTACAGCCATGTCCTGCAAAGTGGGGCCACCATCTCCCCACAGAAACACGAAGGTGTGGGTATCCTTGCTCCACTGAAAAACCATAAGATCGATGTTGGCATTGTTCTTCCGAATGTTTAACTCGGTTGAAAGATGGATGGGCTCGAGGGCACGGGAAGCCCTAAGTGTATACATCAAGTCTGGGTTACTCAAGACCGACTCCACCCAGTCACTCTAGTGGACCGGCGCCTGCGCAATAGCCTCGTAGTTGACGAAACAACAGGGGATATCCCCTCTTTCCACTCAAAACCTTAAAATGGAAGAAGGAGGGATCAAATCGACTTCCTCATGCGGCACCTCAAGGACTAGAGAGGGGTTCCCCCAGGATCTCTATCTCTGGAACAAAGGCCTCCGCCTTCCTCTAGAACAAGTCGCTGAGCCACCGAGGTACAGCGCCCGGCACCACTCGTCCGCTGAAAGCGCTCGGACGGAAGTTTGCATAATGGCCTTCCCCCCTGCTCTACTTCGTCTCTCACCATCTCTGACTAAAAAGCAAGGTTTGTGGAAAGGAAAGAGAAAGTTACAGTCGAGAGAGAGAGAGAAAGAAGAAAAAAGTTAGAAGCTTTAGGGGAGGGAAGAGAGAGAGACTGAATCTGTTGGAAAGTGACAAGTTTTTGGGTTAAGTGTGGGTATTTATATCCTAAGAAGGGTCCCCCGAATCTTGAGAAAGGGATAGTGTAAAATAAAAGGGTGTGATGGTTACAGAGATCCGAACCGTCCCGACCGTTGCACTCGCGCATGACAGGGTATGAGTCATACGCGCGTGGGGGGCAATTGTAGGAAATGTCAATATGGGCAACCGTTGACCATTTGACTAGCCAATGGGCATGTGACACCTATACTCATCCTCGCGGGGTTGACGATTTGACCAACAAACCCTAGCTTGCCATGTGGCACCTCAGTCGCACAACACGTGGCCCCGCGTGTGGGAACCATGCGCTACCCATTGCTTTGCAGCGTCCATGTGAAGGTCACGAGCCCAGATTCCTCCCTTAAGAAGAGAACTACACTTATTCAGATGATACTTGGTGCGGTCATAATCTAATGGAGACAATAACGCGGTCTAACCAAGATGCACAAAGAACTTGCCCAGACTCTTATGTCTACTTCGGCCTCTAGGCAGGACCCGAAGGGCCCTTTGAAGCTTGGCAACAGTATTGGCGCGACCGAGTAGGTCACGACCTTGCCCTCCATAAATGAAGGGGATCTAGTGGCTTGGTGGCTGTAAAAGAAGAAGAGGTTCTCTGCAAAAGAAGAAGAGGTTCTCTGCAAATAAGAGGATATGCTTACCGTCATACTCGTGGTCATCGCGAGGGTAGCGACACCTCGGCAGTCAGGGGGTACAGAAGGGACACGTGTCATTTTATCAGCGCACCACTTGGTGCTCGAGCATTAGCTCGTGCGGTCTATAAATATGAACGTTTGTTCATTAAGCCTGAGAGATAGAGCTTTGTGAACATTTCCTAGAGAGAGAAAGTTGATGAGCACTGATTTCAAAGGAGGTCTTATCATCGTTCAAAGGCTTTATTGTCTTTCCTCATAGGGATCTCTGGGTTTGGGTCTCCACTGCCTACCTTCTCTATTCACCCCTACTCTCTTCTTCACCCTTCTAAATCACTTCTCTCATTCCTTTCCATAGCTATTACAACCTCTCCGGCATATCTATTCTCTAAGGGTATTTATCCATTCAGAAATCGCGGACCTATCCTACAGGTTTCAGTTGTATTCAAAAGTCCCTTTAGGCTTGGGCATTGACTAGCAATGCCTATGAAATGCTATATAAATTAGGGATGGCATTCGGGGCGTTCGGGGCAGATATGGGGATTTCCGTCCCCGATCCCCGAAACTGAAATGCTACCCATATCCGCCCCGATACCCGAACGAGGAGGGGGGAAAGTAAACATAATCGAACCATTCGGTTTTCGGGTAATCCCCGAACCGAATGGGTAACCGAACCAAATCAAAAAAGGAGAAAAAAAAAAGATTTGATGGCTAATAATCACGCACACACACGTAGAGGAAAACAGAGAGGAACAAAGATTCATTCAATCAACAAATTCAGAGAGGAACAAAGCCCCAAGAGCCAACTCCAAAGTAACACTATAGATCTATTTAACAATGTATTCAACCATTGATTTTTTCATATCTATTCAAACAACCAGCGATTTTTCATATCTATTCAAACCCTATGCTAACCGTGCATGCACTATTTGGCTTTTGGCTACACAGATCTCAAATCGGCCCGAGAGAGAACCCGAGACGAATAGATGATGAGAGTCGACTGTGTCTGCTACAAATCGGCCTTAGAGTCTGGCGAGTGCTTCAAATCTATAGCTTGCAAAACAGAGATGATGAGAGTCAAGAGATAAAGGGAGACGAACACACAATTGAGAGAGAGAGAGAGAGAGAGAGAGAGCTCAACTCAACTCAGATCAAAATCGCCGCCTCCAGCCCTCTCTGCGTCTCTGGGAAATGAAAATAGGAGTGAGCCAAAATGAAATGAAACCCTAACGTATGTGTATGTGTATACATATATATATATATATATATATATGTAGGGGTATTTTTATAATTAATTTGTTTCGGTTCGGTTACGGTTCGGTACGGGTATCGGTTCGGGTATCAGCTGAACCATAACCGAACCGATACCCATTCGGTTATCCTATGTCGCAACCATATCCGTATCCACGGGGAATATTTCGGTTATGGTTCGGGGAAAAACTTCGGTTACGGTTTGGGTACCCATCGGTTCGGTTCAAATTGCCATCTCTAATATAAATGCGTGTTTCACACCAACTATGTGTTGATTCGGAGGCTTAAGGAAAGAATGTTCATAGCTTTTGAAAAGCTTGATTTCTTGTTTGTTGCTTTGGTTGAGGAGCTGAGTCTGGGTTAGCCTGATGGAAACTCTTGGTGCTATTGGGGGTTTGAGGATAAGCCTAGAAAAAATTGCAATTACGTTGCTCTATTTGTTGATTGCTTTGTAACAGTGGTTGTAAGCAAGCATATTCCTACCCGAAAAATGTAGCATGTGCTTTTTGGCACGGGTTATTTACTATATATGACATCTAATGACCTCGATATTATTATTTTAATCGCGCGGCTGTGTTCCTTTCAATTTTGCCAGCCTCAATCATAATTTTCTTTTACTTCCTCATTACTACTCCAGTACTCGTCTTACGGTTCCACTTTAATTTTAACCCAACCTGCACCCATGACTTGAACTTGACAAGGGTTCGAAATTTTCGAGGTCCTTACATCTTCATCTATTTCACACGTCTAATTATGTTGGAAGAGAAGATATGCGGAGAGTATGAAAGATATGCCAAACTTCAAGCCCTGAAAGCAAATTTCAAATTGTTTGGTGCTCTAAACGAATCTGTTTGGAGACTCTTCATTCTTTTAGCACATCTAATAAGTCGAGGCTAGCATAAGGCTTACAATTGTTAGGATTTCTGATATTAAGAAAAACAAATGAATTGCTTTGCCATGGTCAGAGAGGGGATGTTAGAAACTTTCAAAATAAAATGAGTTTTAGTTTGGGGTTTTTGAAAAAGCTTACGGTTCCTTTTACTAGCTTGGCTCTAAGGTTAGGCTCTTATGGTACGAGACACTCTTACGGACCTCCGCATTCAAGTAAAATGCGGACCACCCTATTTCTTCCCTTTCCCAATTGAATTTTTATGATTCGAGCCGTTCAATATGTTCAGAATATGATTTTAAGAGTACTTGTGAGAAATCGGAAAAAAAAATGATTGGGAAGGGCTTGATTTGAGCAGTTTTTATTTGAACCGTTCAGTAAAAAAAAAACAAAAACTGCTTGGATGAAGCCCTTACCGGTCTTTTTTTTGTTGTTGATTTCTCGCGGGTATCCTTAAAATCACGTTCTGAATACATTGAGCGGCTCAAATCATCGAAATTCGATCAAAAAAAGGGAGGTCCGCACTTTATTTGGATGCAGAGGTCCGCATTAGAAGCTTTTATTTATATATATATATATATATATATACGGAGCGGTTCAATAGACAGCTATTTAAACACCTAAAAAAACACCTTATACGTATATATACACACACATACATACATATATATTGCATTTAGTTCGTCAAATTATTGTTTTTGTTTCAGTTTTAGGAGTCAACAATTTGGTTACTGAAAAGGACATTAGTTGGAGTATTAAGATATTAATTCCACGAGTTTTCTATTTTTCTTACGCGCGTATTGTATGTATGCCCCAAGTGAAAAGCTGTTATTATTAGTATAGTGTCTTTTTAAATATTATCTCAGTCCCACCAATTGGCAAAAAAAAAAAAGTATTAGTATTGTGTCTTTTTAAATATTATCTCAATCCCACCAATTGGGAAAAAAAAAAACAGAAAAAAAGAGAGGGTATTATCTCGGTGTTAATTTGAGTCATGGGTTGAAATATATATTTATGGCCGGGTTTTCACTTATGAAATTTCGAGTTCGAGTATAGAAATGGCAAATACTGGAGAGGCTCTTAAAGGATTTTCTTGCTTTGTTTTTCTTTTAGTTCAATAACTATGGACACAATTTTTTTAAATAAGACAGTCACGTGGTGCTACGAAAAGTCATACTATCAATTTCAACAACTTTTGCTCTTCGACTAAAACGAAACATCTTAACTATCCTTGCCCAAAAGATACCGTCTTAACTTTCAATGCATGTATTAATGACCTAATAATTGCAAATTCTTGGAGTCGTCACTGCTGGTCCCTAATTCCTAAATGGACAGATTGTTGGGGATTCAAACGTTCAAACCCACAAGCAAACGCACACAGTCGAAGAACAAACCAAGAACAGAAAACAATATAAAGCAGGAAAAGAACAAGACAAAGAGATTGCATGGTTCCGAATTAAGCTGATTGCTTAATCGTACGTCCACGGGGTGTTGGGGTGTTTTACTATGATGAAAATATATCAGAGATACAAAAGAAGGCAGCCCTAACTTTGCTTTTAGGTAAACCTAGAGATAAAGGTACGCAATTCTTGGTATTCATATTGTTCTCCTACTGATAATTAGGGTTTATCGACCAGTACGTGATACTAATTTTGCCATCGGAGGGCCTTTGCCACGAGAGGCAGAGGTGCGTTCACCCCTAATCTACTTTGCAGATTAGGGTTCCGATGAAGAGGCACGAATAAGCCGTTGCAATCCAAGTTGATCCGAAGTATCAATTGTTTTCATCCCCCTACAGGTACTGCTATTTTGAATGGGCATTTGGTCCATAAACTGATTATGGTTTTAACTTGTTATTATAATGGTTTGTAACTATTTATTTTTGTTGAACTGGTTATTGCACATTTTAGGGATCAAATTTGTGTGCCATTTTTTTCAGCAAAGGTTGAGATGGTGTAAGGCAAATGAAGGAGAATACAGAGATTTTTGAGGATTTTGGGACATTCCCATTCCACTTAACTTTTTCTATAACTTTTAGTTTTATTCTTATTTGAATTTTTTTTCGTGTTTCTTTGTTTTGCGCATCACTTTTTTGGTTTCTAATTCGTCTCGTCAAGACGAATCGGAAAAGTAAAAATATTATATATTTACCCAACTATTTTGGAAAATAGCCAATTTTTTTTTTGCTTAAAAATAGTTATTTCCTAAAATATTTGGATAAAAGTAAAAAAAAAAGTTTACTTTTCCGATTTGTCTTGTCGAGATAAATGAATAAGTCACAAAAGATTGGTGCAAAATTAACAAAAGCGAAAGAGAAAAGGAAAACAAAACTAAAAATTATAAAAATCGGTAGAGTAATGTGTTTTTCCCTCAAAATATATATTAGTTTCTCTCCAAATGGCCAGATGTAGGCCATTTCAGTATTTTCGTCTGTTTTTTAATGAAAAGTTAACAGAGGATGAAAAATTGATAAATCTTTAAATAGGTCAGGTGCTTTTTTGATAATATTAAAAAATAAGTGCCAATACGTAATTTGCGTGAAAGGTCATGATCTATTTTGAAATTTCCCATAAAGTTTGTCACACTATAGTGCCTATTGAATTCAACCGCTTCTCCAGTGTCACTTTTATTGACAAGTGACGACCCGCTCAAGACGATCAGAAAGTTCTCTTTCGCAGTTGCCCACAGCCCAAAATCTGTTCCCGCCGGCTTTCCATTTCACACAGTAAGCAATCCCCAACTTTATTAATCTTCCGCTGCAATTTAGATCATGGCAGAGCTGGTCATAATGAACCCTTATTGCCCTTAACATGTTTGATAAATTGCTTCTTCCAGAAGCAATAAACCCAATTCCCCCTTTGTCTTGTTGGTGGGTCGTCTCATTTTGGTTTTCCCGGAAAAATTTTCAGTGCTGAGCGGGTACCACGTGGTGCCCGCTCGGGCATCCGACCCGTCCATTATGTGTTTGAATGACTCATATTTGGAGAGAGAAAAATGAGAGAAAATGTGTTGGCATAAGAGGAGAGGGGGGTTTCAATCCGAGCCATTTAAAAGTGTATCGGACAGCTCGGATGTGCCGAGCAGCTACCATGTAAGATATACCCACTCGGCACTGAAAAATCACTCGGTTTTCCCTTTTTGTTAGTAAGTAATCTTTCTTAACTTTGTAGTTCGGCATATGTGTACTCGATATCTAGAAAATGACATTTTGTTGGAAAAACTAATATGGTAAGCAGGGAATAGATAAAAGAAAATGACCAAAAACTGAGTCTGCGCT
>BPLS01029317.1:73624-86270 GCA_019656275.1 Rhododendron kiyosumense | reverse complement strand
ATGAGACCTACAGATAACCTGTTTAATGGTAGTCTAACCCTCCACAATTTTGTTGAGATGGCTATGGCTGAACAAGTAGCAAACATTGCTGATCCAACTCTGTTTCAACAAGTAGTAACGGGAGAGACAAGCTCAAGCATCAGAAGCTCTCAGAATCAAAGCCCGGCTAGCATTCACAAAGTTCAGGAGTGTTTGACTTCAATTCTGAAATTGGGAATAGCCTGTTCAGAAGAACTACCAAGAGATCGACCAGATATCAAAGAAGTCGTTACTCAGTTGCATGTGATCAAGAACATTACTCTTCTCAGAGTTTGGAGTACACGGAAGGTAGGAGAGCTAGATATGCAGCTTGATCATGTGCAGGTATGAACCCTTTTACATTCCTGTTAACTGCTGGAGAAAAAATTTGCATTTGGCATTCAAATCACCACAAGGCTGGCAAAACAATTTAGCTCTGCTCAACTACACCGAGGTTCCTAACAAGCATGATGTTTTCATGTTCAATTCTTTTCGTCAATTCAAATAGTTCTAACTTGGTCTTTAGCTATGAACACGACATCAGATAATAAATAAATAAAAATTCCATTTCTATTCAAACTTATGAAGCAAAATATATTCAACTTAAACCTCAGTGTAAGGTTTTTTCAGAACAATAGAGAGGAGACAACAGATGAAGAGTTTAGTTGACCTCTATTGCCCCATTCCCATTCATGATAAACGAACCTTCAATTTTTGCAACGTCAATGAGGCATGTTCTTGATTAACCTCTGCAGCTATCAATAGGGCATGAGTATGTGTTTTTCCCCCTAGTTCTTTTACTGGAAATTGGTACACAATAGCTAGCAATTTTTTTCCATATAAATTCAATTGTGGGCAAAAACCAACTCATTATTCAGGCTGCTGCAGCTTCCAACAAACTTGCATATTGTGCAAGTGATTATCTTCTGCCATCAAACTTCTTCTCTAACTAATTTTTCTTCTTCCCTCGTAGATGCTTCAGGTTTGATGGTTAGCTTGAAGGTACGTATCTGTTGACACCACAACTTTGGGATGCTACATATCGCTTTGGGTACGCGTTACATGTTCGAATTTGTTGTTCAATTTCTGTATTTTTTCAAGTTTATATTCCTCTTACGTTTTTAGCCTGTCTCAAGCATGCATGCGAATTTTCTCGTTTAAGTAATGTATTTTAATTAAGACCACATTTCAAGTGGGACTTCAATAGCAGAGGATACATATTATTATCAAATAAAAAGGCGTAACCAGCTCACGAAACTCCCTAATGTGGGGCCTGGAGAATAGTTAATATATGTAGGCTTACCCTTGCAAGTAGTGATCGTTGTTTCCTAGAGTCGAGCCATTTACTTTTATGCCACAACGGGCTACTTTATCCTTGCGCTGGTCTGCCCTTCAAATGTAATCCAAATTGTGCAAGATACGAGGAAAGAAAGAGTTGAAAGAACGAGTCTATGTGGAAATTCATCGACTAAAAAAACGAAAAAAAAGATTGGGTCTCGGACTCGGCAAATAATTTCTACTATGTTCAAGGTTGTCTTGGTGTGAATCCAATTGCTTTCTCTGTACGTAGAGATGTGCTATTATTAATTTCATCATTGTTGAATATTCCAGTCAAACAATTCGGCTCTAAGGTACATGCCATGTGTTAGAATTTCATCATTATTGCATATTCCTGTCAATCAATCGGCCCCCAGGTACGTACATGCCCGATGATACATGAGCAAAAAGTAAATGTTTCTTGATGAAACCAAATTAGAACAAACACTAGCCATATTGAGGAATTGCAGCAATGTTCAACTTCCCCATTTAGTAGCAAGCATACATTACCAAGCTAGGCGTTATTACTATAAGCTACAAACTCTAATTAACTTACTATAACTGAGACAGTTGACCCAACGGTTGTGTAGCTGTATTTAAGTACAATGAGGGTGTGAGTTCAAATCCTGTAGAGAGGATGTTAATACTCTTTGTTAATGTACTCAATCTCATGCTTGATTCCTGGCTTGGTCAAGATTTCCTATGATCAGTATATTGGTTTGGTTGGTAATGATGAGAGTAGGGGAGGAAAATGTGACTAATTGACTTCAAATTTCATTTTAGGTGAGAGTATATGGAGACCCCCTCAACTATCATTTCTTGTCATAGAGACCCCCTAACATTTAAAACCATCCATACAAACCTCCTCAACTATATGAGGGAAAATGATGATTCTATCCCTCAAAAATCGCCTCCACTGACCCCCTTATCTATTAAAAAAAAAATATCCATGCTGACCCCTTCGTACTAACGGTCTTTTTGACAGAAGGCCGTTAATTGGTTAACGGTTATAGTTGAGAAGTTCTATATCAGCAATTTTGAATGTTAAGGGGTCTCCGTGAGAAAAAGTGATAGTTGAAGGGTCTCCATGTACTTTAACCTTCTTTTTAATATCCAAATTTGGGGGGAGATGAGGCTTAATTGGGTAATTGGGGAAGGAATACAATTTATGAAAAGGTTATATATATAATTGTTCCCCTTCAAAATTTGTAGTAAATATGTAAAGGTTGCCTCCGTGTGAACCATTGCTTTCTATACGCTGAATTTAATACCAAACCATGGTGGGTTGGGGGCCACATCAATGAGAACAACCCATACATACTAAGGAATTGCGACAATATTCAACTAATTTAATGTCTCATTTGGTTACAAGCTTATATTACCAAGCTTTGGCGATTTTTATTAGATTGTATAAACTATAGTAAATCTAGGTATCGTGTCCTACTTCACCCATGTGGAAAACAATACAAATATTTTACCATTGAAGTTTGAGAACGCAATGAATATTTTCTAGGTAGCATTATTCGAATGTGATACCCCATGTTGAGAAGTCCCACATCGGGAAATTATAAAAGGTTCAAGTGGTATATATCGTAACACTAAGCAAGTTAGTCTATCCTAGACGAAGGATAAACAGGTTAATTAGCGCGGGTACTTACATTAAAGTATTAGCATTAGGCTTTTTTTTCCTTTTTTTGCCATTCGTTAATTCTAATCTACACGATCCTAGGAGACTTGAGGGAGGGAGAGAGGGTTTACGGAACCCATGTGCATGGAAGTATGTAAGGGATACTAACTGTACTCTACTCCATTTGCAACTAGCCTTAGGCTTAAAAACAGCCAAAATGTGTTTCTCCTTCTAAATAGTATCTTATTGCTCTTCCCTTCCAATCCCACGTTATTTTGCGCGTTAAAGTTGAAGTGTGAATTGTCTGAATGCAATGCCTCCACCAACCTATGATCTGCCTAACTTTCGATCATCTTTGACCTCCCCTGTTCAAGTTCAACCTCATAAATGAGAGCATCTCAAAAGGAGATAATAAAATACGATTAGAAAAAAGAGAACGTCTACAGTGCAAACTTGCATGCTATATACACCGGTAACAGTTATCATCGAGAGACGTAACATTTACCATTGAGAAATGTAACATTTTATCAATAGGTGTAACATTGACTTAACCTTTTACCAATAGGCATAACGGGCATATTGTATGCACTCTTAACCATTGAGAGGCGTATTATTTACCACTTAGAAACATAACATTTATCTGTGGCGTAACATTTTCAATATTTTTCCAACATAGGCGTACCATTTAATTTTCAAAGGTTGGGGGTGTGTATTAGAGGTTTTTCCAAGGAGCTAGAGAGATAGAAAAATTCGACATTGCGTTGGCCAGTTGAAGATTGATCACTTGCAAAGGAATCCTAAAAGTTCAATAATCCATAAAAGTTAAGCGCGAAACTGATAAACGTGAAAAAAATTTGAATAAAGACAAAATAATAAAAAGTCCAAAAATCTTAGCGGAACTTAACCTTAATTTAAGGCTTTATTTGATGTGTGGGGCAAATAGACAATGGATGAGCATGAGGAAAGGAAAAAGAAAAGAAAAGGAAAAAAGAGAGACGACTTGACTTGACTAATGAGTCATGAGTTGCTATGGAGCACAGAGCAAGCTGCTGTGAGCCTTGTGCGGGTTCCCCTTTCGAGTCTGCTAATGTGATTGACTGTTCATTTTATTTGTGTACTTGTCGAGTTTTCTGTTTACACAAAATGAAATTGATACCTTATGTGCATATTATGAAACATGTTTTGAAAACATATATGCACGTATTTTATTTACACGATTCGAGTTCACACAAAGTTATAGTATTTGGGTCTGCTACTTTTTCATACGTACACAACAATAACACGACGACTCGACAATGGAATAATTAAACGAGATAAATACAGACAGGACTTGCGTAACCCGAGAAAGATATATATAACCATTCAATTTTCTATATTGGGTTAACCTGAAATTCATGGACACGGCACGATCCATGTACACCAAACTATTTGTCATGATTTGGTTATTGTGTGCTATTTTTTACGGTATAATTGATGTGGTTTTATTGGTAAATGACAATATGTGCAGTTTTTATATGGATCAAAACACGTTCCTCATGTATATCATAGCTATGTGGATATTTACACGTACAGCTTTTAAAAATTCCAGTTAAATGGTGTAGCAGTGTCAATCCGACCAAGACACAATTTTAAATAGACCGGTTTAGTGTTGTTGATCCAACCAAGACACAATATTAAATAAGATCGGTGTTAGTATCGATCTAATCAATACACGATTTTAAGTAGGCCAGATACGTATATTAAGGCCAGTCACTACAATCTTCCATTTCACCTGTTAAGGCTCGTTCAGCCTAATAAGACAAATGACTTAATTTCCTGTCCTTATTCAACTTTTTTTTCCATTTGTTAGTTTTTCGTTAACTTTTTGTGGATTATTGCTTCTTCATGACGAGAGAAATCAAAAAAGTATAAAATTAGGATTGAAACCCAATTTTATTGAATAAAGACAAAAAAAATTAGGTTTCAATCCTAATTGTATACTTTTTGATTTCTCTTGTCATGAAGAAACAATAATTTATAAAAAGTTGATGAAAAACTAACAAATGCATTAAAAAAATTGAATAAAAACAAAAAAAAAAAGTCATACTTATTAGCCGAACATGCCCACTCAATTGATAGGTGGCATCAAAAGACTACATCAATCGCTCTGCCCCTAGTCCCTACACCAATCGCTCTGCTCGAGAAGTTTCAAGACACGATGTACAACACCTCATTTGTAGCCTGTAAATACTTCTTTGTCGATTGCTGTCAAATATACAACATTACTCAAAGTTGAGATACCTCACCCCAATTTGTAAGAAAATATGACTTTTACTCAATTGAAGACTTATTTACCTTAACGGAACGGGGTCTTACCCAAAGTTGAGGATACCCATTTTGGAGAGCCTGTAGGTAGGACTGCAAACGAGCCAAACCGAGTCTCAACGTGTTCAAGCTCAGCTCGGTTATTTATAGAGAGGCTCGAGCTCAGCTCATCTATCATTTGCATCTCTTGGTTGACTGGAAAGCAAGGGCAGAACTACGCCAAGGCTCAATTAGGCTATAGCCCAGGTGCAATCCTGAAGAATTTTAAAAAACATAAAGGGAAAATGACGGCCCAGGACATGTTTTGATAATTAATACCCGCTAAGGACAAGCTAAGAACATTTATTAATGTCGAAAATGTCTTTGACGGGTATTAATTATCAAAACACGTCCTTGGCCGTCATTTTTCCCAAAAAAAATTATATTGTAAATTTTTTGTCCAAATGAATGTAGCCCAACCCACCATCCATTTCAACGGTGCGAAAATCTTATTTTTCTGATTATTTTATCTTAAAGAGTTATAATTAATTTTTATCTCCAGGGCTCTCATAATCAAGTATCTGCTACTTGAAATCCTATAGGGCAACCTTTCGAACAATATGATTAGAAAAATAAGATCTTCACATGAATTAAAAATTTGAGCACTTGATTTTTTAGACAATTTATATATTTAAAAATATGGTTAAAAATTAAGTGCTCCAATTTTAATACGTTTGAAGCAGTGCGAATATCTTATTTTTTTGATTATTTTATTCTAAATGATCATAGTTAATTTTTGTCTTTAAGGCTTTCATAATCATGTATCTGCTCTATAGGGTCCTAAATAAAGAGCAAATACTTATTTATGAGAGCCCTATGGACAAAAATTAATTATAACCCTTTAGAATAATATGATCAAAAAAATAAGATTTTCGCACTGGTTCAAACAAATTAAAAATTGGAGTACTTAATTTTTTTGAGGCTATTTTATAATATAAGAAGAGAAATGAGGAAAGGGAAGTGAAAAATAATATGAAAGGAATTGCTGATGAATAATCGTTCGGTATATATACCGAAGTATTGTAGCGAAATGTATTTTATCTAATGTTGTAGGTGAATTTTCTCGATTTTAGGTAGTTACAATAGCTAATATTCCATTTTTGCTACTCTGTTATATATACTCTAATGGAACAACAAAATAAAAGGGAGGAAAAACTTTTTTGAACTTTTCTTTTCTTTTTTTTTAAACATTTATACATTTGCCTCTTTTTGGTTCATATATATAAATTTTGGTTAGTCCAGGACAAAATAAACTTCTGATTCCGCCCTTGCTGGAAAGTGGAAACAAAAAACCCTAACCGTTAAAGGCAAAATATGACAAAACCCTAAACAGTAAGTATATATACCCCAGCTGGCGAGCCAACTAGAGCCGAGCTCACCCTAGCTCGAGCTCGACTTGTTTACGAAATAAGCTAACAAAATCGGCTCAAGCTCATTCACTAACCTTTCGAACCGAGCTTGAATGAGCTACTAATGAGCCGAGCTGCGAGCTGCTCGCGAGCGAGACTCTGTTTCTTTGGAGCTGTGCTATGTGCACAGCAGCTGTGCACAGATTCCATTTTCTCCCTGCTCGGGTCGCACAAAGATGATCGGAGCCACTCATTTTGTTCTAAATATGTTGATTAAGTTCTTTATAAAAAATTAGCTTCGTTCGATATTGTTAGAGGCGTTAACAAAACACCCAAAATCACTTCAGAATTTAGGTGTTTTGTTAACGCCTCTAACAATATCGAACGAAGCTAATTTTTTACAGAAACCTTAAACGACATATTTAGAATAAAATGAGCGGCTCCGATCATCTTTGTGCGACCCGAGCAGGGAGAAAATGGGATCTGTGCACAGCTGCTTTGTACAAGCTGCTGTGCACGCAGCTTTTCTGATTTCTTTGCAGCCGTTATACCCCACCACTACTGTTAAAAAAAAGACTTGGACTGACTTGACGAATCACTTTATGGGTGGGGAGAGTGTGAATAAAAAGATCATGCCAATGACTTTATGAATCACTTTAGTAGATGTTTTCTTGCATACTTCTCTCGTCTCACAATAGAAACCAGTCGTCAAGGTCCCAAGTCTAGTTCAGTACGAATCCCATACAATTTGGTCCGCTTTTAATTTTCGTGGGTCATTTCCGGACTCACAACAATGATTAGGAATAATTATTTTGTAGGGCTCGACAAGTTTTTCGGGTAAGAGAAAAATAATGTTCACTGAATTCTATTTAATGACATATCGAAACACATATATAGAGCAATTATCTTGACAAAATGCAATGCATGTGCACATTTATCTGGAATTTCATAGCTTTTGGTCTATGAATTTTTCGAAGTAGACACACATTTTGGGACAAGCTAGAATAAAAAAGTGGACAAACAGACTTGGACGAAGGGAATATATAATTGGGTGAATGTAAGACTTAATCAATTTTAACTAATTTAAGAAGAATATTTGGAGAATCGTATACTTTTCTAAATTATTTCGCGTGGTTTTTTTATTTCTCTTATTTATTACGAGATTGGAGTCAAATTTTTATATCACATTATTCATCTCAATGAGAGGATTCGAAAAAGTATAAAATATAGATCAATTTTAAATAAACTACATATAAGATGATGAAGAAACCCGAAAAAGACTGTCTCTATATATAGACTAAATTTTTGGATCTTTTTGTCATATTAAATGATTTTTTTAAATTGATAAACGCAAAAAAAAAAAAATTGAATAAAGATAAAACAATAAAAAGTCCAAAAATCTTAACAAAACTTAACCTTAATTTGAGGCTTTATTTGATGTGTGGGGCAAATATACAATGGATGAGCAAGAGAAAAGTAAAAAGGAAAGGAAAGGAAAAAGGAGAGACGACTTGACTTGACTTGACTAATGAGTCATGAGTTGCTATGGAACACAGAGCAAGCTGCTGTGAGCCTTGTGCGGGTTCCCTTTCGAGTTACGTAATTTGATTGAAAGTTCATTTTATTCAACTTGTCGAGTTTTCTGTTTACATAGAAAAAGAAATTGATACCTTATGTGCATATTACGAAACATGTTTCACAAACATGTACGTATTTTGTTCACACGATTCGAGGTCACACGAAATTATAGTTTTTAGGTTGGCTACTTTTTCATACGTACACCACAATGACAGGTCGACTCGACAATGGAATATGAAAACGAGATAAAGACGGATAGGACTTGCGTAACCCAAGAGAGATATGTATAATCATTCAATTTAATTTTTTGTATTGGGATTAACTTGAAATGACATGACTCGAATACGATACGGCACGATCCGTGTACATGCACCAAACAATTTCTCATGATTTGGTTATTGTGTGCTATTTTTTTATGGTATATTGGTGTGGTTGTGTTGGTAAATGACAATATATGCAGTTTTTATATGGACGTTCTGTTGGGAACAAATCCCTAAGACCCAGTAATGACGCGTACAGATTAGACAACAAAAATTATAAAACCATATAAAGCGGAATTAGGGTTCTACCTCAACTCCCTGCGATACAAATGCTGGTTGAACTTGTTATAACACCCCTTGCTATAAACCACGAATACTGTTTGACCGTACCTTACGATCTTCTATCGTATTCCCTGCACATTTAGAACACGAACCGAGTATGGACTCTTTCGTGATCTTATTTGCTCTCTCTAAGCCTACGTTTATTTCGTGAATAATAGAAAAACTGTCAATAGAGCTACGATAGGGACCTAAGGAGTAGTAAGTCTGGGCTCCCCGTGTAAATAAGAAAACATAATTCCACCAGGATTCTATTTTTTATTTCACTAATTATAATTCACTCCACTACAGAATTATAATTGCACTGCCGTCCTTATCTCAATTATATTACGAGCTCCATGATATTAAATACTTATTAATCTCCTCACGTTAAGAATACAGATACCTGTTGATTAAAATAAATTACTTAACACGTTCCTCATGTATATCATAGCTATGTGGATATATAATTACACTTACATCTTTTAAAAATTCTAGTTAAAGGGATTAGCAGTGTCAATCCAACCAAGACACGATTTTAAATAGACCGGTTTAGAGTTGATCCAGCCAAGACATGCACCAAGGCATGATATTAAATAAGATCGGTGTTAGTATCGATCCGATCAAGACACGATTTTAAGTAGGCCAGATACGTATAATAAGGCCAGTCACTACAATCTTCCATTTCATCTGTTAATATTAGTTGGTAGATGACAACAAAAGACTACGACTCTGTTTGTTTTGAGATTTTGGATTTACATTTGTAGGTAATGAGTATATAAAAAAAATAGAGTAAAGATTAAAAATAAGGATAATAAATGAATAGAGACCGAGAGAAAACTGAGGATAATGAGTGAAGACAAAAATGAAATGACGATTAAAATTCAAAATCCAAAACTCTTAACCGAACAAGGTGTAAATCAATCGCTCTGCCTTGTCACTACACCAATTGCTCTGCCCGAAAAGTTTCATCTGGTGGATTTCAGAGTGGTAGCAAGTATTTTTACAACATATCCTCCATGGATGGATTAGAAGTGGCCTTGCCGTTGAGAGTTTCACCTTTCTTGACTTAAAAAGCAACCAATCAAAAAAAATTTGTCCAAAATTTTCAAGACACGATGTGTACACTTCATTTGTAGCCTGTAAATGCTTCTTTGTCAATTGCTGTCAAATACAACATTACTCAAAGTTGAGGATACCTCACCCCAATTTGTAAGAAAAGATGGATCGACTTTTACTCAATTAAAGACTTATTTACCTTAACGGAACGGGGTCTTACCCAAAGTTGAGGATACCAGTTTAGGGGCTTGTAGGTAGGGCTGCAAATGAACCGAGCCGAGCCTCAGCGTGTTTAAGCTCGGCTCAGTCATTTATAGGGAGGCTCGAGCTCAGCTCTTCAATCATTACACCGCTTGGTTGACTGGAAAGTGGAAACAAATTAAAAACCCTAAGCATTAAGGCAAAATATGAAAAAACCCTAAACTTCAAGTACATATAACCCAGCTCGCAAGCCGACTAGAGACGAGCTTATCCTAGCTCGAGCTCGACTCGTTTACCAAATGAGCTGACAAAATCGGCTCAAGCTTATTCGTTAACCTTCCGATCCGAGCTTGAACAAGTCCCTAACAAGCCGAGCTTTGAGTCGCTCGCAAGCAACTTTGTTCGTTTAATTTGCAGCCTTGATACCCGACCGCTATATTTAAAAAAAAAGACTTGGACTGACTTGACAAATCACTTTATGAGTGGGGAGAGTGTGAATATAAAGATCGTGCCAATGACTTTATGAATCACTTTACTAGTAGATGTTTTCTTGCATGCTTCCCCTCGTCTCACAATTGAAACCAGTCGTCAAGGACTCAAGTCTAGTTCAGTACGAATCCCATACAATTTGGTCCAGTTTTGATTTTCGGGGGCCATTTTCAGGCTCAGAACAATGATCAGAACAAATTTGTATAGTATTTATCTTGACAAAATTTAATGCATGTGCACATTTATCTGGAATTTCATACTAGCGTTTAGTCTATGAATTTTTCGAACTAGACAAATGTTTTGGGACAAGCTAGAATTAAAAAGTGGACAAACAAACTTGGACGAAGGGAATATATAATTGGGTGAATGTAATACTTAATCGATTTTAACTAATTTAAGAAGAATATTTGGACAATCGTATACTTTCCTAAATTATTTCGCATGGTTTTTTTTATTTCTCTTATTTCTTACGAGATTGGAGTCAAATTTTTATATCACATCATTCATCTCAATAAAAGGATTCGAAAAAGTATAAAATATAGATCAATTTTAAATAAACTACATATAAGATGATGACGAAATCCAAAAAAGACCGTATATATAATATAGACTAAATTTTTGGATTTTGTTGTTGTCTTAAATGATTTTTAAAATTTTAGCTTATGTTTTATACTAATTCAATTTGTCTCATTGAGAGAAACGATGTGGTGTAACAATTAGGCCCAAATGTTTTCGGGATTAAGAGCAAATAATAAAAATGACCTCGCCGAAAAGTTTGAAAGAAAATAGGCCAAAGAGGCATTCTTGTAAAGTATTTTGTATTTTCGGTCAAAAAAAAAAATTTTGGGACCCATCACATGTCTAACTTTGCCACTGGGATTCGTTTCCCACAAAAGTCTTCCTGAACCTCTATACAATTTTTTAAACCTCCTGACAAAATTCTTTGAGCGAGGAAAGGTAAACAAAGTATGAAAATGTCTGGGTTTTTTTTTTTTTTTGTTTTCGGTTTGCAGGAAAACACTGGGACTCCCACCTCAAACTTTTCCACTATGATTAATTTTTCTTTAAAACTTGTCCCGTAAAAGTCACCATATTTTATATTAAAATAATAATCTTAGTTTCCTACGCAATAAACAATTTTTGTTCAAAACTTTCTCATGAATGCAAAAAAATAATAAAAATACAGACTTGGACTGACTTTACTAAATGTTTTCTTGCTTCCCTCATCTCACAATGGAAATCAGTCATCAAGGACTCAAGTCTAGTCAGTCCAGTACGAATCCCATACAGTTTGGTCCACTTTTGAATTTCGTGGGTCAATCCCGGGCTCACAACAATGATCAGAAACGTTCATTTTGTAAAACTCGTCAAGTTCTTCGAGTTCGAGAAGAATCATGTTCATGGAATACCGATTAATGACATATCTAAACACCTTTATATAGAATTTATCTTGAACAAAATGCAATGTGCACATTTATCTGGAATTTCATAGCTTTTAGTCTATGAATTTTTTGAACCAGACAAATATTTTGGGACAAGCTAAAATAAAAAAGTGGACAAATAAATTAGGACGGAGGGAATATATAATTGGGTGAATGTAAGCAGACTTGATCGATTTTAACTTTGGAAAAGTTGTTCCTCCAAAATTTCAGCATTTACTTTCCAATTCCTTGCACCAGTCTCTTCTTCATATTCAAAACAAAGTAAGCAGCAAAATTTGCTCCGCCACATACCTGAACAACACATGGGCCAGTCGTTTGTTGGTGCAAAAGTTGGAACCTTCAAAATCTGGAGCCTTCTGAAATTTGAACAAACTGATGGAAACCGCTTCGAGTCACGTTACGTCGTCGCTTTCCGAAAACAGTATTCGCCCCCACCAATTGGTGTGCACCGGGTTACAGCAAATCTGTTTTGAGGATAAAACGAAGCCCGATCAATGATCTTCTGCCTGCGTCCGCACAAACGAAGAACAGACAGAATACCGAGCCTAAGAGAATCAATTGAACCAAGGACTGTTAATTCCGTTTCTGCAGAATAACAGAATAACAGTATAGAAAACAACGAGACAAAGAAGCAGGAGAGTTTCT
>BPLS01029317.1:36345-48624 GCA_019656275.1 Rhododendron kiyosumense | reverse complement strand
AAAAAAAATTGCCCAAGTTTTTCTTCTCAATGAGATCTTTAAATTGGAGTAAAAATTTGGGGAAAAAATATCATGCTTATACTTTTTTTTTATAAGTAAATAATTATACTAAAAAGAAGGCATTAAGAGATTGCCACCCATTTACAAAAAGAGGTCACAAGACAACAACAACAACAACAACAAAAAAGCCCTATACACTCCCATAAAAATGGAAAAGCTCAAACCAATTTAAAAATTGATCAAGAGAAGGATAACATTCTCTCTTGTTCTTGTTCCAACTATACACCAAAAAACTATTGATTCTAAACAAAGGCGTTCATTATTTTTGTTTGCAAAATGAACGGTTTCCCAAAAAGGGCAACCAATTTTGGACGGACAGAGTAATAGGAAAAAAAAAATGGCATTCTAAGCAGCTTACCCAATCAGAGTCTCCATCTCCTTCCAATAGATATCCAGAACGACGGTCGAAGCAGGAACAATTCATAAAAATAGGGTTAAAAAGCTCTGCTCATTTATTTTATATCAAAAACATAAAACCAAAAAGTTCAGAGCAAGTTCAGACTTCAGAGCAACATATCGCACAAAAACCGTTGGACAATATCACCAAACTAGAGGTGGCAATCCTAACCCATATTTTTTAACAATCCAAATCCGCCCACTTTAACTCAACTCAACCCGCCCATATTATATAATGGGTTGAGATGGGTTGAATCCATATCAACACATATTTACATGGTTTTAAATGGGTTAGGATTAAAAACCCATCCTTGCACAAGAGTATCTCGCCTCCTGTACGCATCATGTACTAGACAAAACAAAAGGAAACAGAAGCTCAGTTTTTTGCTAGAAAATGGGTCCACTGAGTTACATCCTCACAAATTCTCTCTCACTCTCTCTCTCTTCATTTCAAAGACTTCTTATCTCCAACTCCAAGGACCAAGATTGACCAACCCCTAGAGCTATTTAATTGCCTTAATTTTTGTTTTTTATTCAAAAAAAATTCGCATTTATTTATTTTTTTTAATTCTTTTGTGAATCAATTTTTTCATTTTTATTCAAAAAATTTCAATCAAAATGACTTCTTTTTTTATCTTTATTTAAATTTTTTCAGTATTTGTTAATTTTGCTTTAAATTTTTTTAACTTATTGATTCTTCTCATAGATAAGAATCGGAAAAGTAAATTTTTTTGATTGAAACTCAAAATTATTTTTAAGAAAATTTTATTTTTGTACTTATTTTGTTTTTATTCAAAAAATCATGAGTTTTGAACATAATTTTTTTACTTTTATGATTCCTCTCATTGGGACAAATCAATAAACTACAAAAGTTTGATGCAAAATAAACAAATACAAAAAAATTTAAATAAGGAAAAAAAAAGCCACTCATTTTTTAATTCAAACGCACCCAAAGCCAGCATTGGTATACCAGATATTTTAGCTTAGGTATATACCTACATTTTGATTCCCTTCAACACGTATATATACAAAGATCGCCCCTATTTTTTCAAAAAATGGGAGAACATGAAGTAAAATGGGTCGGGTCGGGCGGGTTTGGACCATAATGTTTAAATTTTTTGATTTCTCTTTTTTAATAGAACCAATTATCCAAAAAAAAATTGAAGTGGAACGTACAAATACAAAAAAAAAATTAAAAATTGGCTTATATATCCAAAAGACCCCACGGGGTTTTTGCTCATTTGTGAACTTGTTTCAACCCTATCGGGAAAGACAGTAGAGAAGGAAAAGAAGGAAGGGGGAAACGGAGACGGGGAAGAAGAGAGAAAAAAAAAAAAAAGACAGAGAAAAGAAAAAGAAAACGGGTCAGGTTGGGCGGGTTTGGGTTTGAGTTGACCCATATTTGACCCAACCCATTTCAACCCGTTTACTATTTGACTCACAACCCATTTCAACCAGCCCAGACCAGCACATTTGCCAGATCCACACCAAACAGCCTCGGATATAATTTTTTGAATGCAGAGCCTTGGTGAACGGTTTAACAAAACAAATCCCGAACACTAAATTCTCAGTGACATAAAGACAACATAAGAAAAGTCTCAGTAGGAATATGGTATACCAAGTTTCAAAATAAATTGTGTTCACACAGTCACATCCTATGCACAATTGTCTATCAAACTAGGTGCATGCCGACGTGCACAGCATGTCATTCATGCCCATTGTGTAGATGCGTTTTGGATTTTGTTGAAATTATGGCTGTTGTTGATCATAGGAAAGGTTATATGGATAAGCTTATCAAGTGTATCATCAGAAGTTGGCAGTTGTAGAAGTTATGGTGCTTAGCCTTCAACTTCACCTTCGAATAAGGTTGAATAAAAACCTCAAGCGTAGGGCTAGATTGTCGGAAGCATAGTAAACCGGTAAGACCGGGATCGTACCACAGGAAATTTGATGATAGCTTAATCGGATTGTAGGTTGGAAAGGTAGAATGCGGCATTCAAGGCGGCTAACTAGGTTTGCTTTGAAACGGAGAAAAGTGACAAGGCAAAAGACTAGGCAAAACGCTTAATTAACTTTAAAAAAAAGCAATTCTAAGGATCTTCTAACCCTTGACAAAGGATGTTACCGGTTCTCAATATAACTCGGGCGAGAGTCACGACCGCGTGCTCATGCCCGGAGAATTTTTAACTTTAATGACTACGTTTCAAGAAAGATATGATTTAACGGAGGTGAACCAACTTGTTTGACACATTTATCGAAAACATAGGAGGCCACGAGCCCTCGGTGAGCCGTTTGCCAAGACCGCTTGACAAACGCCTTACCGAGTAGTTAATACCCCTTGCTTAGACCAAAAAAATGCAAGTTAAGCTCTATTCCATAAATCATGCTTAAAAGCCCGAGAATTCGAGAACCAAATAACTACCTAAGTCCTCGGGAAAGATTATCCCGAGACTTAGCCAAACGACTACTCACGCATACTTAAAGCACAAACGAAAGAACAAAAACGAGACATGAATTTTAACCGACGAAAACAAAAATAAACTTGGTTTTATAAAGGATCTAGTCCGCGGCTACAACATTAATAAACGGAAAAACAATGAACGAGACTTACTTGCTTGAGTTCTATTGAAATTGCTCTTGAAAAGTTTGGAGAGCTTTAATGGAGTTCTACCAACTTAAAAGACTTAAAGTGTTTTTTCCTAGCTAATGAATGAGAGAGAGAGGGAGAGATATTTATACAATCCATCCTCTCTCTCATTAAAAATATCCCAAAACTTGCCAAAAGTGACAAGTATTCCATTAATGGAAAGTCCAAAAAGTAGAAAATTATCTGCATGAAACCACTTGTATCGATACAGAAAATAATCCGTATTGATACCAGTGCTCTACGGGCTAAATCCAAACGCTCTGTTTCAATTTTGTATCGATACGGCCATTATACCCGTATTGATACCGCCTGCTTATCTTGCATCTCAAGCCGTGGCCTTGGCTTGGCCACCGACAGCCTCTTAGCTCACCCGACACCACGTGCCGTCACTTTTGGGTCGCCTTGGCACAAGTTCCACCGGGCGTAGATACCCACACTCACTTAGGGCTTGTCTTGCCATCATAATACGTTGTTTTAACAACGTTTTACCTGAAATACTAAACAAACCACCTCACGAGCAACATTGAATTAATAGAAATGACAAAAAGAACATGAAAACGCCATTAACTAAAAGACTTAAGACACCACGATTGGACAATCTTGGGTGTTTATCACACCCCCCAACTTGAGTGTTGCTAGTCCCGAGCAACAAAGACATAATACTAAGATTAACTACACAAGCCTTCCGACAAAATAGCCCGGCACATGCATATACTGTATCCAACTTGCAAAAGTCCCAAAAACAAATTTATTCAAATTCTGCAACTAACAGCTGAAAACTGAGATGGATAACGAAACATCGAGCATATTTCAAACCAAGAACAAAAGTTCGTATCCTTACCGAAACAGGAGGATACGAACTCGACAAATGCATTTGCATGCTACAAACATATCCCACAACAAAAGTGCTCGGAATTAGGCAATGGGGAACAAAAAATACCATGCCCTATATGTGGAGAGCACCATGAAACAGAATTCATAATCATAAGATTATAAGCTAGTATACCGAAAGAAAGCATGCCATGAACTGAATGTGCACAATGTCACAAATTGAATCAAAACGGAATAGATGCGCACTAAGGATCAGCTACAGACTTCATTAAGCTTAAATTGACCTTGGATAAACAAAAGAACGGTTAGGAAAAACGGGTGACAGCCATAATCCGGCTTGGTTATCTATCTACCCGCTGGCCGTCACCGACTGTAAAAACCACCAAGTCAAAGGCCACATGCCGGCCACAACAAAAACTTGCTAAAGCTAATAATTACGAGGTCCACTACTAAAAATAAAAATAAGATAGGATAGGTGGGCTGTCAACCACCAAGCACCCCGACCAAGTATAGGGATTTTCTAAAACTTCCACCAACTACTATCAACTACTATGCATCATCCCCCAATTCCGGCTCATCTCCGGCGAAGTCATCAGAATCCTCTGCGGGCTCAACAGGCGGTGGGGCGTAAGGCTCGCTCGTGGTCCCCTCAGCTCGGCGAGTCAACCACTCCAAACGATGCTCCATGCGGTTTTGCTTCCGAGCCATTTCTCGCCTCTCTTTCTTTTCCTTCCTTAAACACTCAATGATGGCCACCCCCTGGCAAAACACCTTCTTAGACCAAACTGACTTCTTTGCCTCTCTCGGCGGCATCCTGGTCAAGTAGTCCCCACCCGGAGCAGCCCTTGGAACCCTAGTCTGCGACATACTCTTTGTCAATACTATACTATTTATCGTCCCGGGCTCGAGCCTATCATTTCCCATGTATTTCTACGATGTAGCACCTTGTGCTCGACAAATTTTCGTGATCAAGCAAGGGAAAGGCATTCTCGTGTTCGTCGGGGCACTCACCTTGAACTCAAATATTTGCTTGAAAATATACGAAGCCCAATCAGTTCTCATCCCTGATTGCATAAAAGCATACAACAGGACCCTATCATCGAATGACGGTTTATTTTCAGCACCCCGAGGATTCAAATTATGATGCACAAATTGGTTAATCAACTTGTAACCCTCTCGAAACCTACCAGGCACATGCACATCAGCTATGTTAACTTCACCCTCATACATGGCTTGAAGGATTTCATCAAATGTAACAAAATTATCCCAAGGGTAATTAATTTCATGAGCAGCCGGGCGGGTATAATCCAAAGCCTTCGCTATTGTTTCACGGTCAATCACATTCACTAAACGCCCGATTTTGGACGTAATTTGAGCATCGGGGTGTTGAAAATCAGCCGCAGCAGGCACAACCATTTTCGTATAGAAAGCAACTACTACACTCTTATTAAAGCCCTGACACTCACCAAGAAAGTAGGTCAAACCTTGCTCCACAATGTGCCGGATTGCCTGGTGTTGTGCCCCGAAACTTGCTGCATCCACATGACGTTCGTTTTTTAGATTCCTCTTGGCCATTCCATCTTCCCACTTCTTTTGAGCGGCAGATAAAACCTCCTCGGTACTCTGCTTCCTCCTCTGGGCAGGCCGAGGGTCAACCATCTCCTCATCTCCCTCCTCCTGCTGTGCATGGCCTTCGGACTCGCTCTCGAGATCTCGAGAGGAGGAAGGTGCAGCCTGGCCCTTTCCTTTGGCCTTCCTATCTGATACTGCGGATTTCGGGGCCATTTTTTTCAGATCTTTGGAGTTAGGGTCAGAAAATTCAGATTTTTGACAGTGAGGGTTTAATAGGAAGATATATGGTAGAATGGGGAAGTATAGTGAGGTGAATGGTTCAAAACCTAGAAAGAGAGAGAGAAATCGGATTACCTTGGAATTGGGTGATTTGAGAGCAAAATCCCACGGATTGATGCTTGAAACATGGAGATGGGACGATTTAATGGAGATTTGGTGGAAGATTTAAGGGATTTGGTGGAAGATTGAGTGTTTTTGGGGTAGAAACAGGGTTAGAGTTCGAAAGAGGGGTGGTGTGTAACGCCCCCAAAATTAGGGTACGTTAAAAGGACAATTTATTATAGAAAATAAGGAGAGTCACTGCTCTTATTACAATATAGCTCTCGTAAGAGCTTTTGAAATACAACATAGGATAACAAAAGGAAACTAGGGTTCCTAACTACGGCACCTCTTGATTCTTCATCCTAGCAAGCTCCTCAGCTCCAAAAGCTTCCACGGTGAACTATTCATCTCGATTATCTACAAGGTCTGACACATTATACCGGCGTCGCCACCAATATAATATGTCAGGGTCACCACAAGGCAACACCGTGAGCTACAACGCTCAGTAGAGTAATCCCATACCCGCTAACCCATAACTTACAAACAAGACAAACATAACATATTCGATATCAACGTTGGTGTCCAAGTTTCTCTTTGTTTCTCCTACGCGACTCGTCGTAGATCGTGTCAATCATTTCCATTTACAAAACTATCTTTAAAAATCATTTGCATTGGCTCCGTACCGCGGATAACCAAGCCTTTCAAAAATCTTTAGCATTGGCTCCGAACCGCGGATAACCAAGCCATACACACCCAACCTCGGTTCCGCCGTTCCGGGTTCCCGAGTATCCTCACAATGGTTCCGCCGCACCGGGTTCCCATTGGCACACAAAACTTGCATTGGCTCCTCTCCACGGAAAACCAAGCCGTATTACCAATAAGGCTACCACGTCCGGCCATATTGGCAATCTTCACAAAGGGCTACCAAGTCCGGCCACATTGTGGTTTTCACAACCCACGCAATGGGCTACCAAGTCCGGCCACATTACGAGTTTTCATTCACACAACGGGCTACCAAGTCCGGCCACGTTGCGGTTTTCACAATCCACACGACGGGCTACCAAGTCCGGCCACATTGTGGTTTCAAAACACATCTTATCATTATCCACACCCTAGGTGTTACGTTTCTACTTTCTCGGTTCTCGTGTCTCGTTACATGCAAAGACTCAGTGGTAGGACATAAGTAAACATCATTCATCGTAATCCAACAAGATTATCCAACTCTATATTTAGCATGCTCGAATCAATGCTTAAAGCATAACATCACAAGTAATACAAGCAATTCATCTTAAAGATCAAAATACAAATACTTACGTTCAAATGTGAATTCATCTTTATTTGAAATTCAATCTTCTTTCTTTTTGGAAAGTTTAAAAGAACATATGTTTTTGAAACGATACTAGAGTTAGAAGGGTAAGATTAAACTACCTTGATCCGAAACTAGTCGGGGCCGAATAAGCTAGGTTGAAAATCCTACGGGCGGTGAAACTCCAAATCTGGACCGAACTTCGGACGGCAGTAACTCGGTCAATCCTTGGCCGAATAGAGTCGTTCTTGGGTCGAGAACGAAGATCTCTAAACCCTCTACAACTCTCGAGAAGGAAGTTAATCCTAGAAACGAACCTAGGTTGGAGAAAAATGGGGGTAAAGCAAAGGACAGTAAGCTGTCCAGAATTGAAAATCCAGAATTTTCACTGAACTTCGGATGACAATATCTTTGTCATTTCTTAACCGATTGGGGTGATTCTTGAGCCTAACTTCAAGGTTTCGAAGTGCTCTACAACTTTCCAGAAGGAAGTTGATCCTAAAAACTACTCTAGGCAGGAGAAAATGGAGGATTTCCGACGGGACAGTGGCTGCCCAGAAACTGGAAATGGTTTCTAGAGAGAAGGAAGAGCTTATTGCTTGAGGTGTGCTTTGAAAGGCTTGGAATGGCCTTCTATTTATAGGCAAGAGCTTGGCCCTCTCCTCTCTCTCTCTCTAAGTCTCACCTTGACACTTGGCAAGAGATCATGGAAGATCAAAGGCAAAAATCCTAGGGTTGCATGGCTATTGTGTACCTTGGTGAGATTCTTGAATCAAATGGAGGGTTGAGATGAGAATGGTACATGATCAAAGGGTCAAGAAGTTGCAAGGTGTTCAAAGAAGTACATTAAATCAAATCCAACTTTTAAGCACAAATCAAGGGAAAATCCTAGGTTTGCATGGCTATGCTTGTACCAAGATTTGATCTTGGATCAATTGGATGGCTAGGATTGATCCTTGGTGGGCAAGAAAGAGATTGGTACAAGATCTAAGGGTTTAAACCATTGCAAGGTGTATACAAGAGTACAATGGAGGTTAATGGAGAGTTAGATACACCAAGGATTTTGAAAGATCAAGAAGATAATCCAAGGTACAACCAAATCCCTTCTTTCCTCCTTCCTCTCTCTTTCTCCCTCTCTCCCTCTCTCTCTCTCGGCCCTCTCTCTCCTCTCTCTCTCTCTCTCTCTCTCCTCTCCCTCTCTCTCTCTCTCTCTCAAGGTACAAACACTTATATATATATATATATATGCATGTGCAAGAACAATTAAACAAATGGTATTTTTGTACTAAAGATCAATATAGTCTTAAAGGGCTAGGATTCTCCATTAAACTAATCAATGGGCACATGGGTACTATGCTAATATTTAAGTCTCCCATGCTAGTATAATATATACACATGTACTTATGTATCTAGGGAAATCAAAAACCCCAATAAAGAATAATAAAGGAGTACCTAAGAAATCTTAGGTGTAAAAATCCTCCAATCAAAATATTGCATATCATCCCATGGGATTTTTGAAAAAGATTATTTTATTAAAATACTTGTACTTTGTGAAAGACTAACCCTTTTATCCATTGGGTACTAAATCCCCTAACTTCTATTGTCCAATGGACAATAGTGATTTGGCAACTTTTATTTTAAAATAGTATGTACCATGTCACATGGGGATTTAAGAAAAAAGTTTAAATTAATAATCCCATGTACTAGGTTTAAAGATGAACCGTTTACCCAATGGATAATAATCACCCTAACTTTTATTATCCAATGGATAATAGTTGCTAGGGAGATTAAACATTAAAATAATCCAAAAAGGTACTTTAAAGTAATCAAAAAGTTACTTTTTACTATTCATAGTACTTTAATCAAGTATATCTTTAATATAAACAAATGGGGTTCTATTATCCAATGGATAATAGTTTTCCTATCTTTTATTGTCCAATGGACAAAGGTTAAAACCAAAAGAATTAAAAGAAAAAAAATAATCAATTATTAGTTTAGGGTTCAAAAAGTTCAAAGGGTTCAAGGGGGGCAAAACGGTCATTTTGCGGTTAGGCAAAAGTAACTAGGTGGCTTGCTAGTTCGATTTCTCCAACGAGTCGGTTAGAAACTAACTAGGCTTGCCAAATGGATTAAAGTGCCAAGAAATAATTTTTCAAGGGGCAAAAATGTAATTATGACAAACTACAAGGAAATTAAGGAAATTCAAATAAAATTCAAATATTTAACGAAATTTTTAACGACCAAAAATCAGGGTCGTTACATGGTGGCTATGGTGGAATAGAGAGAGAATGGAGAAAAGTTATAGAAAAGATCGGGGTCAAGGATGCCAGAAATAGCCGGAAAAAACACCCTGTATCGATACGAACTTTTTACCTGTATCGATACCGGTTGCTAATGAATTCCCATCGTTCTGTTTCAATTTTGTATCGATACGCCACAATTTCCCGTATCGATACTGCCTGCTTTCCTTGTTTGCCCAGAATTCCATTTGGCCATTCCCTTCTTGCCCAGCCGCGGCCACCGTTAACCTCAAACACATCCAACATGACACCCGAAACCTCAAGAACCCAAAAATTCACCTCTTTGATGCATAACACCAGCTCGACAAACTAACCACCCTAACATCCGGTTTCCTAAGGATAAGTGGTACAACACAGACCTGGCTTTATTTTTAAGGACAAAGAGACACATATGTGGTTTAATCAAAGAACAAATGCCATGCATCACTTCCTAAAATGCGCAGTAAATTCCAAGTTCATTCAAATTAGACAACACACATATCAAGGCATGAACATGGGAATATTTACCCGACACATGGATGTAGTAGGAATGAAAAATGGGATATGGATAAAAACTTGATCAAAACATACTCAATAGTCGCGCATTCCACCCTAGTCCATTCATGCAAGTTGCAAAATACAAAATTTGTGAAAACGAACTCTTGCCAAATAACACTTAATGAGCATGTGCCAAGCTATTTTAATCCACTAGCTTTGTAATAATAGAAGGATTGCCAGACTAAAATCGAAAAAATTTACCGAAAAAGAAAACAAAGAACAATAGAAATAGCATAACTATTTCCCTCCCCCCAACTTAAAATATGTTATGCCCTCATAGCATGGAGAACAACAGTAAGGGAAAAGGGAACAAAAGATCATACCGACGGGGGAATGTCAACCCCCTTATACCTCGACCAAGTTGGAGGCTTTGGCGTCACCGGCTCTTTTCGTCATCCGAACGGCTTCCAAGGTCAACTCCTTCGATTCTTCCAATGGAACCACAGCTAGTCACACAGGATCATGGCCAGAGCTTTGTTTGACTAACAACCGCGACACGTAATTGCACCCATGCTTAGGGCTCCTGAATGCCGCAATCACTCCGACAGTAGATCCAATCCACCAAGGCTGGCGTGGTAGCACGTACACCCTGTAAATGTGTAACAACCCTGATTTTCGGTCAGTGAAAATTTTGTTAAATATTTGAATTTTTATTGATTACTTGAATCTGCCTCAATTTACTTTTAAATTCCTGTAATTGTTGTAATTGCACTTTAGCCCTTCAATTTTCATTTCTTGCACTTTAGTCATATTTAGCGAACCTAGTTAGCTTTTAACCATCCGGTTGGAGAAACTAAACTAGAAAACCTTCTAGTCACCGTAAAATGACCATTTTGCCCCTCATTGGAACTTTTGACCCTTTTGAACCCTTGACTAAGAATTTTAATATTCTTTTTCTTTTAAAAAAAATTGGTTTTATTCTTTGTCCATTGGACAATAATGGTTAGGAAAACTATTACCCATTGGATAATAGAATCCCATTTGTTTAATATTAAAAATATACTTACTTTAAAGTACTTTTTTATTATTTTAATATTAAAGTGACCTAATAGCTATTATCCATTGGATAATAGAAATTAGGGGAATTATTACCCATTGGATAAATGGGTGAATCTTTCTAGGTACCATGGGATTTATTAAACTAATCTTTTTCCTTTAACCACATGGGAAAGTACTCATTATTTTAATATTAAGGTACATGATACCAAGAATCCCAAAATACCCTTTATTATTTTTTATTGGGATTTTGAACCACCTAATTATACATGTGTATAATGTGTATATATATTAGTACCTAGATGATTAGTATATTACCTAAGGTACCTATGTCTATTTATTAGTTGGTGGGTAAATCCTAGACTTATAGACCTATATTGATCTTAAGTACCAAAGAAAACTACTTTTTTATTTCTTTTTCTTGATATATGACACATGTATATATATATATATATATATATGTTGTACTTAGCAAGAGAGTGAGAGGGAGAGAGAGGAGAGAGAGAGCCGTGGGAGAGAGAGAGAGAGAGAGAGAGAGAGAGAGAGGGGGCCGGTTGGGAGGAGAGAGGGAGAGAGATTTGGTTGTATCTTGGCATTGAACTACTATGGTACTTCCAATCTTTGGATTTATTTCTTTTCCAAGCCAAATCTTAACTCCATTGTACTCCTTTATACACCTTTCAATGGTTTAAACCCTTAGATCTTGTACAATTCTCATCTCCACCATTCAATTGATTCAAGAATCTTGTACCAATATCTTTCTTGCCCACCAAGATCAAATCCTAGCCATGCAAGTCTAGGGTTAGTCATTGATCTTCCATGATCTCTTGCCAAGTGTCAAAGTGAGACTTAGAGAGAGAGAGAGGAGAAGGCCAAGGCTTTGCCTATAAATAGAAGGTCATTCCAAGCCTTTCAACTCACACCTCAAGCATTTGCTCTTCCTTCTCTCTAGAAACCATTTCTGGGCAGCCTACTGTCCCTTCGGAAATCCTCCATTTTCTCCTGCTTAGAGAAGTTTTTAGGATCAACTTCCTTCTGGAAAGTTGTAGAAAACTTCGAAACCTTCAAGTTATACCCAAGAACCACCCCAATCGGTTAAGAAATGACCAAGATATCGGCATCCGAAATTCAGTAAAATCTCGGATTTCCAAATTCCAGACAGCTTACTGTCTTTTGCTTTATCCCCATTTTTCTCCTACCTAAAGTCATTTCTAGGATCAACTTTCTTCACGGAAGTTGTAGAGGATTTCTTGAACTTCGATTTTGACCCAAGAACGACTCTATTCGGCCAAAGATTGACCGAGTTACTGCCG
>BPLS01029317.1:8014-22898 GCA_019656275.1 Rhododendron kiyosumense | reverse complement strand
CGAAGATGACCTACGGGTGAGTATAGTGGCCGTTCAACTTGTCGGAGAGGCCGGTGAGTGGTGGGAATCTATTTTAGAAGGTAGGAAGGATGCGAGGAGGGCAGCTAGGACCGTGGCTCAGGCGAATGAGCCCGACGTTGAAAATTTGACGTGGGCCGAATTCGAGGATCTATTTGCGAGTCAATATTTTCCGGACTCATCTCGTGACCAATTGAGGGAACAATTTGAGAGGCTTGAGCAAGGTAATATGATCGTTTCTGAATATGCGTTGAAGTTTTAATCCTTGTCACGATTTGCTCCCGAGCTAGTAGCAACGGAGGATAGGAAATGTCGATGCTTTGAGAGGGGTTTGCATTCTTCCGTAAAGAGGTTGGTAGTGGCTCAGCATAAGATGAGATATTTTGAGGTTGTGGAGTGCGCGAGGAGTGTCGAAATACCGAAGGAGTCTCAAAGAAATAAGGGAGTTTGGGAACCGAGGCAACCGACCGTGATCGTTAGTTCTTCGGGAACTTTTGGGAACCAGGGGAGGAAAAGGCCAAGGGAGTCGTCTTCTGCAACTCGAAGCCAACCGAGTGTTAGGGCATCGACCGTTTCTTCTGGGGTTCGAGGAACTCATTCTAGGCCAGCGATTACGTGTCACCGTTGTGGTCAGCCTGGCCATTTTCGAGCAGATTGTCGGTCGAAGGAGTGTTATGTGTGTGGGGAGTTTAGCCATCTAGCCAAGGATTGTCCTCGTAGAGTGAGAAGCGCTCGTAGTGAGTCGGGTTCTGTGCAGCAGCCGGGATCAGGGCATGGGTTTGGCCAGCAGTCATTCAGGGGTACGCAGAGACAGCAACAACCACATTTTCGTCAGACTACTACCGTTCAGGGCTCTCAGAATGAAAGGGGTGCGAGTTCTTCTTCTCCTTCTCAGGCTTCAGGACAGCGGGGAGGATTTGTGCAGAATCAGACTACTCAGGGTAGGGCATTTGCTATCACTTCTGCTATTCCACCGCCTCTAGTCAATTCTCAGGCTCCAGAGGCTTCGGTTGTGAGGGGTACATTTCTATTGTTCAATTCCCTTGCTAAAGTACTCTTTGATTCTGGAGCATCTCATTCATTTATTGCTGCATCTTTTGTGTGTGCTTTAGAGTTGGAAACTGAAATTCTAAGTCCACCGTTATTTGTTGAGACACCCTTAGGGGGTAGAACACCTTTGGATCGTATTTGTCGAGATTGCGAACTTCTTATTCATGATCGCTGTTTCACCTTTGATTTCATTGTACTGGGAATGTCGGGCTTTGACCTTATTCTTGGAATGGATTGGTTATCTATGTTTCATGCCACCATTGATTGTTTCAAGCGTCGGGTTCGTATTTGTCCGCCTGAGGGTGCTTGTTTTGAGTTCTTTGGGGAACGTCGGGAACCGTTGGAGCCGTATTTGTGTGGGTCTCGAGAGCGGGAGTCCGTTTACTCTTTGTTGGCAAGTTTGATTCTGGATGAAGATGTGTCAATGCGTGGGGAGTTGCCCCTTGTTGTTTGCGATTTCCCGGATGTGTTTCCGGAGGAGTTACCCGGTTTACCTCCCGAGAGAGAAGTCGAGTTTACTATCGAGTTATTTCCCGGTACCGCACCGATCTCTGTACCTCCTTATCGTTTTGCTCCAGCTGAACTTAGGGAATTAAAGGTCCAGTTGCAAGAATTGGAAAATTTGGGGTTTATTCGTCCGAGTACATCTCCATGGGGAGCACCAGCACTTTTTGCGCAAAAGAAGGATGGCTCACTTCGTTTGTGTATCGATTACCGTAAGCTCAACCGTGTCACCGTTAAGAATAAGTATCCAATGCCTAGAATCGACGACTTGTTTGACCAACTTCGGGGTGCGACTTGTTTCTCAAAAATCGATTTAAGGTCCGGTTATCATCATTTAAGGGTCCGGAGAGAGGACATTCCAAAAACCGCCTTTCGTACGCGTTATGGTCATTACGAGTTTGTAGTTATGCCTTTTGGATTGACGAATGCGCCGGCTACTTTCATGGACTTAATGAACCGTATCTTTCGTGCCTATCTTGATCGCTTCGTGGTTGTCTTTGTAGATGACATTCTCATATACTCACCTTCGGAGGGGGAACACCAAACTCATCTCACTATCGTTCTTGAACTTCTGAAAGAGCACCGTTTGTATGCAAAACTTAGTAAGTGCGAGTTTTGGTTATCGGAGGTTAAATTCTTGGGTCACGTGGTTTCGGATGGTGGGGTGTCCGTGGATCCGGGGAAGATAGAGTCCGTTATGAATTGGCAGCGACCGAAAAATGTGTTCGAGATTCGTAGTTTCTTGGGTTTGGCAGGGTATTATCGTCGTTTCGTCCAAGACTTTTAGCGTCTAGCGGCACCTATGACTAGGTTGACACGGAAAGGGACACGTTTTGTTTAGAGTGACGCATGTGAGACAGCTTTTGAGGAATTGAAGAAACGATTGACGACCGCGCCGGTTTTGATCGTGCCTGAACGGGGAGTTGGCTATTCTGTTTATTGTGATGCTTCGAAAGAGGGGCTTGGGTGCGTTTTGATGCAACTAGGGCGAGTAGTGGCGTACGGGTCGCGGCAATTGAAAACTCATGAGCGAAATTATCCTTCGCATGACTTAGAACTTGCGGCTGTCGTTTTTGCGTTGAAAAGTTGGCGTCATTACTTGTACGGTGAGAGATTTAAGGTCTTCTCCGATCATAAGAGCCTTAAGTACCTATTCTCCCAAAAAGAGCTTAACTTGCGACAACGACGTTGGATGGAACACTTGGAGGATTACGACTTCGATTTGCAATATCACCCGGGGAAGGCAAATGTAGTAGCCGATGTATTGAGTAGAAAACCAACACACCTTGCGAGTCTAGCAATTCACGAGTGGAAAATGATGAATGATTTGGGATTTTACGCGTTGCACTTTGAGGAAGTTCGAGATGGGGTGACCTTATGCAATTTGACCGTTCAATCCTCTTTATCGAATCGAGTCATTGAAGCACAACAACATGACGAGGAAGCGGAGGAACTTCGTACCAAATTCCTTAGTGGAAAGGCTCAAGAAGGGTGGATAATTCATACCGATGGGGGCTTACGTTACCAAGGAAAGTTATTCGTACCCATTTCGTGTCGGGAAGAAATTTTGCGAGAGTTTCACCATTCTCCGTTAGCCGTTCATCCGGGGGGGGACGAAAATGTATCATGACTTGCGTAGACAATTTCGGTGGTCCGGAATGAAGAGGGATGTCGTTATCTTCGTGTCTAAGTGTCTCACGTGCCAACAAGTGAAAGCTGAACATCAACGACCCGCAGGAGAGTTACAACCGTTGCCAGTGGCCGAGTGGAAATGGGAGAACGTGACCATGGATTTTGTTACGGGTTTACCAAAGTCGCCGAGGGGACACGATGCTATATGGGTGATTGTGGATCGTTTGACCAAAACCGCTCATTTCTTACCTATTCGAGTTATCGATTCGATTGACACGCTTAGCCGATTGTACATTCGAGAGATTATCCGTCTTCATGGAATCCCCGTTTCTATTGTATCCGACCGAGATCCGAGATTTACCGCGCGCTTTTGGCAAAGCTTGCAAGCCGCTCTTGGTACCAATCTTTTGTTTAGCACTGCGTATCATCCTCAAACCGATGGACAATCCGAACGAACGATTCAAATTTTGGAGGACACGCTTCGGGCTTGCATTATGGATTTTCGGGGTAGTTGGGAGGATCATTTGCCGTTAATTGAATTCGCGTACAATAATAGTTATCAATCAAGTATCGAGATGGCACCATATGAGGCTTTGTATGGGAGACCGTGTAGATCACCCGTGTGTTGGACCGAATTGGGCGAGGCTACATTGGTAGGACCAGATATGATCAAGGAGACATCTGAAAGCATGAAAGCAATTCGCCAACGCCTTTTGAAAGCTCAAGAAAGGACAACTGAACAAGTCAAAGTGATCAGTCAAAGATTATTGACCGCACAAGGTAGGCAAAAGAACTATGCCGATCGTCGCCGCCGACCGTTGTCATTTGAAGAGGGGGATCACGTATTTCTTAAGGTATCGCCACGTCGAGGTTTGTCACGTTTTGGGAAGAAAGGGAAACTTTCACCACGTTATATCGGGCCGTTTGACATCATTGAGAAGATTGGAGAAGTAGCGTATCGTTTGGCCTTGCCACCGAAACTTTCGGGAGTGCACGACGTGTTTCACGTGTCCATGTTGAGGAAATACGAGCCGGATCCATCACATGTCTTAGAGTGGTCCGAACTTGAGTTAGAAGCCGATGCGTCATATGGGGAGGAACCAATTCGTATCCTAGATTCGCGCGATCAAGTGTTGAGGGGTAAGACAATACCATTAGTGCGAGTCTTGTGGAGTAACCAAGGCAAGGAAGAGTCGACTTGGGAACGAGAAGATGAGGTTAGGGAGAAGTATCCGCATTTATTTCCGGTTTAAATCAATGTGAGTCTCCGAATTAAGGTTTATGATTATGAAATTGTTGCATGACGTTTAGTAATACAATTGGTGCATATCTAACTGTTGCATACCATGTTGATTATGATTATGAATTTCGAGGACGAAATTTTCTTAAGGAGGATAGGGTGTAAAGACCCGTATTTTTTTTTGAAAATTAGTAAAAAGGTTTATTAATGATTATAATGGAGGAAAATATGGGATTTGTTGAGTTTAAATGAGTTGGGGTGAATGTGGGAAGATTGTTTGTGGAGGGGTGCATGTGTAATATGTGAATATGTGAATATGTGAGTATATATGTGTGTGGGTGTGGGTGTAGAAGAGAAAAATCCCCATTTCTCTTTCTCTCTCTCCTGGCGTCTCCCCCTCTCTCGGCTCTCTCCTCTCTCTCTCACACCCTCACTCAAAAATCCCATTCCAAGTTCAAAACCTACCAAAATCTTCACTAAATCATCATCCTCTCGAGCTTTCAACCTCGGGTTTCGTTGAAGTAAGTTCGGAGAGGAGTATTCTCGAAGGATTTCGAATTTCAAGGCTAGGGTTCGATCAATCTCGTTGGGTTTCGCTCTCGAAGTCGAGGTAGGGATTTCTTACTCTCTCTACATGTTTATGAGTTGGTTGTGTGCTAAAATCGGGCTGTAGTTGGTTGGATTTCGAAATTATGCTCGTTTCTGATTTTCTGCAGATGTTCACTGCAATGCAGTGGTACCAATACCTAATTTTTGGGCTATCAATACCTTAGTATCAATACCTACTTTTTGAGGTACCAATACCTCAGTCTCGGATTGCTCTCTGGATTGGCTCTGTACCAATACCTACTTTTTGAGGTATTGGTACCAATGACTTAGAAAACTATTTTTGACTTCGTTGCTTATCCGTCGATTGTGTTGATCCCCGATCACTTCTAACACTCTCCAATCACATTCTATCATGTTTAAACTCGATTGCTCGCGTCCCAATGATTCGTTGCTCGTCCCCACTCCTTTGGCTCTCGTTATGACAAAGAAAAGTATCAAACTAAGTGAATATGATATTTGTGCGTTCGTCTATGCATTTGGGTCATTACGTGAGTATTGTGGCATACTTTATGAATGTTTTGGATTGACATACGTCATGCTTTATGGTATTGAGGCTTGTAGAATGGAAAATCACAACTTAGAACGATAGAACGAAACGAAGAAAGCCACGGAACCACTATGAGGTGGGATGCCGGAAACGGGACGCACGAGGCCCCAAAAGCTCGGAAGTGCACAAGAAAGCCACGGATCCACCGAATGGTGCGATGCCGGAATGACTACGGGATGCACGAGGTCCCAAATGCTCGGACATGAAATCGAGACTACTTAACATAGTGGAAATAGTGAACTTAGAGATTATCAAGCCATATGAATATGAACGATGTTGGTTACCATGTCTTATTCTCTTACTCTTGTTCATGTGAGAAGCTTCATTGTTGTCAATATTTATCTCGGTGCATTGTCCATCTCATATGCATATAGTTTGAGCAAAGATTTCTCTACTGGGCTAGTGTAGCTCAACCTATTATTATTTTCAGGTACACCTCAAGAGCATTGATTTGGAGTGCTTGACGTGCATACGACTCCATTCTTTTGAAAGCTAACATCGAGGAATTACTTTGACATCTTTGTAAAATCCTTTTGAGAGATGTAATTGTAATTTGAGCTACTCTTATGATTTGTTAAATCATGTAACCTTTAAACTTGCTGTCTTTTGTTTAACTATGAAACTTGGGGCCGGAGTGCCATTATTGTAAACTTTGATGATATTTATGCTTTTGGGTGGATTATGGGAAAAACCCCTGGGATATTATGACGAACTTTACCAATAATTTTCCTTATGAAAGACTATTAGATTTATGTTGAAAATCCAGGGCGTGACAGCCCTTGAAGTTGGCCCGGTGGTATGAATCCCGGCGGGCCTTGAGTTGTAGGGAAACGGGGTGGACCTTGAAATTGTGGTTGCCTCCAATTTTGATTCTGAGCAGGAGGCGGAGCATGAGAAGTTGAGGAAGTTCCCATCTAATTCTGGTTGCTCCAACGGAAAGCCGGATTAGACCGCAACCCCGGATTATAAGTGTTGGAGTATGGATCCCATCGTTGATTCAATGCACATACATCCTCGGGGAGTTGATTATAGTGCTGACGGAGAGTAGGGATGGTATGACAATTGTCGGTCGAATGACCCGTTGTCTCGCAAATAATGCACACCTCCTCCACTTGCCGAACCTCTTTTACTTCCTTCACTTGGGCTGAGTCTAACTTCATTTTATCCAACTTCAGGGATAGCTCTTCCAACCTTGTCTCAAGTCCATTGTGCTTGCTCACTGAAAACTTGCCAGAACCTCCCGGACCTTGATTTCTCATGGCTTGCTCGCCCGGATCAATGTAGTGCCAAGTTTGGGCCCTTTCTGCCAAGGCGTCCAAAAATTCCCAAGCGGCCTCGGGGTCTTTTCCCATGAAATTTCCACTCCCCATAGTATCAAGAAGCTGCTTGGAATCCCGATCACAACCCAAGTAGAAGTAGTTGATCACTTGGTACATGGGAAAATTATGATGTGGCACCGCTGCAAGTATATCTTTATATCGCTCCCAAAGCTTGTAAAAGACTTCCCCCTCCTTCTGCTTGAAGTTTTGAATTTGGTCCATGAGAAGTTTAGTTCGGCTAACGGGAAAGAACTTGGTGGTGAACACGTCTTGCACTTCCCCCCATGTGAGTAAAGATCGGGGCTTCAATGAATGGAACCACTGCTTGGCCTTATCTTTGAGCGAAAATGGGAATAACTTTAAGCGAGCCTGATCTAGCTGTCCAGGCCCGGTCACGAAGGTGCTAATAATAGTCTCAAATTCCCGGATGTGAGCATTAGGATCCTCCAATTCACGCCCCCTACACTCTGGTATAACCCGATGATACTCTGGCTTGAAAGCAAACGCATTGGCGGCAGTGCAAGTGGGAATGGCTATGAGGGAGACATGTGGACCCCTTTCTGGCGTTAAGTAATCGCGCAAGGTACGAGCAGCTGGTTGATCTGCCATTGGCCTTAAAGGAGGTGATAGCTCACGAGATGCAGATCGATGTAGCCGATTCGACAAAGGACTACGATAAATATTGAGCATACAACCTGCACAATCAAATTAAGCAGACTAGAGGGGCTATGCCGCCACCTCATTCACAAATAGTCTCGTGGGGTTATGCCACCACCACGTCTAGGTAAATATGCAATAATAAAATAAAAAGCGAAAATGCAATTTGTAACGACCCTGATTTTCGGTCGTTAAAAATTTCGTTAAATATTTGAATTTTATTGTTATTACTTGGATTTACCTTTTAATTTCCAAAGTTTGTCATAATTACGTTTTTGCCCCTTGAAAAATTATTTCTTGACGCTTTGGTCCGCTTAGTAAGTCTAACTAGTTTTTAACCATTCGATTGGATAAACTAAGCTAGGAAGTTACCTAGTTACTTTTCCCTAACCGCAAAATGACCATTTTGCCCCTCGTGAACCTTTTGAACTTTTTGAACCCTAGAACAAAAATTGATTATTCATTTTCTTTTAAATATTTTGGTTTTAATCTTTGTCCATTGGACAAAGAATGTTAGGGAAACTATTATCCATTGGATAATAGAAACCCCATTTGTTTATATTAAATGTCTACTTGATTAAAGTGCTATGAATAGTAAAAAGTAACTTTTTGATTACTTTAAAGTACCTTTTTGGATTATTTTAATGTTTAATCTCCCTAGCAACCATTATCCATTGGATAATAGAAGTTAGGGTGGTTATTATCCTTTGGGTAATAAGTTACTCTTCAACAATAGTACATGGGTTGATTAATTTAATATTTTCTTTTTAAACCCCATGTGCCAAAGTACCAATTATTTTAAAATAAAAGTTGCCAAGTCACTATTGTCCATTGGACAATAGAAGTTAGGGGATTTATTACCCAATGGATAAAAGGGTTAATCTTTCACCAAGTACAAGGATTTCAATAAACTAATCTTTTTCAAAAATCCCATGAGATGATATACAATATTTTATTGGAGGATTTTAATACCTAAGATTTCTTAGGTACTCTTTTATTATTTAAAATTGGGATTTTGATCTTCCTAAGATACATAGGTACATATGTATATATTGCATAAGTACTTGGATGACTTAAATATTGCCATGTGCCAATTCATTTGTTAGTGGGAAAAGCTTAGCCCTTAAATCTTTGATCTCAAAAGTACATATAATCTTTCATATCTTGTACCTTTAGTATATGCATATATATGTATTGTACCTTGGGGGAGAGAGAGAGAGAGAGAGAGAGAGGAGAGAGAAAACCGAGAGAGAGAGAGGAGAGAGAGGCCGGAGAGAGAGAGAGAGAGGGAAAGAGAGAGGAAGATTGGTTGTACCCTCCATGATCTTCCATGATCTTTCATATCCTTGGAGATATTCATCCTAACCATCCATCTTTCTTGCCCACCAAGGATCGATCCTAGCCATTCATCTTTCTTGCCCACCAAGGATCAATCCTAGCCATGCATCTTTCTTGCCCACCAAGGATTAATCCTAGCCATGCAAGTGTCAAATGAGAAGAGGAGAGGGAGCCAAGCCTTGCCTATAAATAGAAGGCCATTCCAAGCCTTTCAAAGCACACCTCAAGCAATTAGCTCTTCCTTCTCTCTAGAAACCATTTTCTGTTTTCTGGGCAGCCCACTGTCCCGTCGGAAATCCCCTGTTTTCTCCTGCCTAGAGTAGTTTTTAGGACCAACTTCCTTCTGGAAAGTTGTAGAGAACTTCGAAACCTTGAAGTTAGGCTCAAGAATCACCCCAATCGGTTAAGAAATGACCAAGATATTGCCATCCGAAGTTCAGTAAAATTTCTGGATTTCCATTTTCTGGACAGCTTACTGTCTTCTCCTTCGTCCCCATTTTTCTCCAACCTAGGTTCATTTCTAGGATTTACTTCCTTCACGAGAGTTGTAGAGGGTTTCGAGAGCTTCGTTCTAGACCCAAGAACGACTCTATTCGGCCAAAGATTGACCGAGTTACTGCCGTCCGAAGTTCGGTCCAGATTTGGAGTTTTACCGCCCGTAGGATTTTCCAACTAGCTTATTCGGCCCCGACTAGTTTCGGATCAAGGTAGTGATCCTTACCTATTTTCCAAGTGCTTACTTTATTTTCATAAGTAGCTATAGTCTCGCTACTTTCTCTACTTACTTCTTTAAAGTTTTAAAAGTTGCTTTGATCGTTGATTAAAAAGTAAAAATGCATGATTATGTCGTTTATGGAATTCAAGCATGCTATGTTGCTTAAATGTTCTTGTTGTACTATTTCGAAGCTTGTTGGATGCATGTTGTAAGTTAAGTCTCACACGCGAAGTTTTGTATGAGAACGTGACACGAAAACCGAGAAAGGTAGAAACATGACACCTAGGGTGTGAATAATGATGTGATGTGATTTGAAACCGCGATGTGGCCGGACTTGGTAGCCCATCGTGTGGATTGTGAAAACCGCAACGTGGCCGGACTTGGTAGCCCGTTGTGTGAGTGAAAACTCGTAATGTGGCCGGACTTGGTAGCCCATTGCGTGGGTTGTGAAAACCACAATGTGGCCGGACTTGGTAGCCCTTTGTGAAGATTGCCAATCGGGCCGGACGTGGTAGCCTTATTGGTAATATGGCTTGGTTTTCCGTGGAGAGGAGCCAATGCAAGTTTTGGGGGCGTTACACAATTGATGCTCGATTAGCTTCGTTAAACCTCAAGTTGAATTGGTGGCTCAGTTAGAGGTATCCGCTAAGTCGAGTTCAAAGTACACAAATGAAAAATAAACGGAGTACTTACAATCGTTTGTCGTTCCTCCAAGTAAGCTATATAAAGAAGTTCCCCGGCAACGGCGCCAAAATTGCTTAGCCTTCAACTTCACCTTCGAATGAGGTTGAATAAAAACCCCAAGCGTAGGGCAAGATTGTCGGAAGCATAGTAAACCGATAAGACCGGGATCGTACCACAGGGAATTCGATGATAGCTTAATCGGATTATAGGTTGGAAAGGTACAATGCGGCGTTCAAGGCGGCCAACTAGGTTTGCTTTGAAACGGAGAAAAGTGACAAGGCAAAAGACTAGGCAAAACGCTTAATTAACTTAAAAAAAAAAGCAAGTCTAAGGATCTTCTAACCCTTGACAAAGGATGTTACCGGTTCTCAATATAACTCGGGCGAGAGTCACGACCGCATGCTCATGCCCGGAGAATTTTTAACTTTAATGACTACGTTTCAAGAAAAATATGATTTAACGGAGGCGAACCAACTTGTTTGACACATTTATCGAAAACATAGGAGGCCACGAGCCCTCGGTGAGCCGTTTGCCAAGACCGCTTGACAAACGCCTTACCGAGTAGTTAACACCCCTTGCTTAGACCAAAAAAATGCAAGTTAAGCTCTATTCCGTAAATCATGCTTAAAAGCTCGAGGATTCGAGAACCAAATAACTACCTAAGTCCTTGGGAAAGATTATCCCGAAACTTAGCCAAACAACTACTCACGCATACTTAAAGCACAAACGAAAGAACAAAAACGAGACATGAATTTTAACCGACGAAAACGAAAATAAACTTGGTTTTATAAAGGATCTAGTTCGCGACTACAACATTAATAAACAAAAAAACAATGAACGAGACTTACTTGCTTGAGTTCTATTGAAATTACTCTTGAAAAGCTTGGAGAGCTTTAATGGAGTTCTACCAACTTAAAAGACTTAAAGTGTTTTTTCCTAGCTAATGAATGAGAGAGAGGGAGAGATATTTATACAATCCATCCTCTCTCTCATTACAAATATCCCAAAACTTGCCAAAAGTGGCAAGTATTCCATTAATGAAAAGTCCAAAAAGTAGAAAATTATCTGCACGAAACCACTTGTATCGATACAGAAAATAATCCGTATCGATACCAGTGCTCTACGGGCTAAATCCAAACGCTCTGTTTCAATTTTGTATCGATACGGCCATTATACCCGTATCGATACCGCCTGCTTATCTTGCATCTCAAGCCGTGGCCTTGGCTTGGCCACCGACAGCCTCTTAGCTCACTTGACACCACGTGCCGTCGCTCTTGGGTCGCCTTGGCACAAGTTCCACCGGGCGTAGATACCCACACTCACTTGGGGCTTGGCTTGCCATCATAATACGTTGTTTTAACAACGTTTTACCTGAAATACTAAACAAACCACCTCACACAGCAACATTGAATAGAAATGACAAAAAGAACATGAAAACGCCACTAACTAAAAGACTTAAGACACCACGATTGGACAATCTTGGGTGTTTATCATATGGCCTAGATAAGTTTTTGCACTGAAAAAAAGGTTCAAGTTATTTAGCTAGTTGCATGACTTTGGCGATAGGATTTTTTATACAATTGCCAAAGGATTAGACATAGCAAAAGGTAGAGTTTATTCTAGTCAAACAAAGCAAAAGCTCTTGGTGTGTCTGTTGTTCATGCCAAAAGGTTGTGAAGACTTGGAGTTGGTGGAAGGTGCTTATTTGTCTGTTGGGGTGTTGATTGTTGGGTTGGAGGTTGAGGTGTTTGAGTCATGGTCTCCTTTCTTGCTTTTCTTGTTTGGAGTGTTCGGTGGCTGAACAAGTAGTGCTTCTGAACGGTCTTCTGTTTCTGTGTTGTTATCCAGAGAGATGGTGTGCACATTGAACTTAAGTTGACTGATTTCGGCATAGTTGTGCATGTAAGCTTTCAATGTGATGAGGCATTTCTTTGGTTCAGCTAGCATGTGAAGTATTGGGAGGGCAAGTTGTCCCTGCATATATTTAGTTGGTAGTTAGATATTTTTTAAATGTGAAGTGGTTGAGTTCACTTGTAATGAATAAACTATGGTTTTCTTACATGTTTTGCATCTGCTCCTGTAATGTCATAGAATTCTGCTGCAACTTCTGAAAAGATTGCTACCTCAATTGTTCCAGTTGGATCTGTGATCTGGACATTGAATTTGATCCTGCAAATAAGGAAAATTTAATTCAGTTGTGGTGTTGTAAATGAGAAATTGCATGAAGGTGGAGGGAAGGTTTTTTACTTTGTGAGTGCTGCCACTTTTTGGTTATAGTAGTTGCACCAAAAGTCTTCGCCTCCATATGCATTTGTTGCCTTCTTACAGATTGAGCAAGCTAGGTAATAAAAGTTTTGCCCAAAATCTGTAACTCTTACTATGGCTTGCACATTTAGGTATTGTGTCTGCATAGGATGAATATGAAAGAAAGCTTAGGGTTAGTTCGATTAATGATTAGAGTGTTAAGGAAAATATAGCAGATATTTGCATTGGGTGGTAAAGTTAATATGCTACTATAGGGAAACAGTTTATATAAGAGAAACAAAATGAAAAAAGAATATATGTATTAGAAACTGAAAGAATTAAGGATTAATGAGCACCAGTTCAGTTACTCAAGGGTTAGGTTAATAGCAGATCAAATTTAGAGCTTGCTTGCATCAGTCGTTACTTGAGAAATTGAACGTCTGATAGAGTTTTTTTTTGTGCCAAAAGTGTGATAGCTGTATAATTGCAAAGGCGAAGAGGTGGAGTTAAAAAGTGGAGGGTTAAGTGGCAGAAGAAAAACGTGGGAAAGCTTAAGGGGTATAAGTAAAAAGTAGATGCCTGAGGTAGACGGTAGTCCACTGGACAGGACATTTGTTGTCCCAAAGAATAGGAAGACTCAGGTCTTTGATTTCACAAAGGAAGTAACATGTTAGAAAAAATCAGAGATGGCATCGAAAAGGAGAAGGTAAAGTGACTAAGAAAGAGTGTCTTCAGAAGGGCTTTTGAGGGAGTCTTCGACTGGTTGACTATATTCTTCTTTCACGGAGGAAGCATTGAATTGTATTAATGGGATAGCTTATTTCAAGACTGCCTCTTTTTTCTAATTGAATGTCCTATACGTTAATTTGTTCTGGAACTGTTTCCGGACAGGCTGACTATACTCTCCTTGGATGTCCTACTGAACTGAGATTCAAGACAACACACCATCCAACTAAGTAGGCTTAATTGCAAAAACACCCCCTAAACTATCATTTTTTGGCAACTTCACCCCCTTAAGTTTAAATTCGAGCAATTTCACCCCCCTAACTACCAAATTTGAGCAACTACACCCCCTCCCCCATTTTCCGTCCAATTCTGTTAGAAATTTGGATGGGAAATTGCAAACTTGGATGGAAAAGTAATTCAACATCCAAAAATGCCCTTTCATACACCCTTTATAACCCCCTCCCTCCCTCTACACCAGATATACGTCTCTCTCTCCCTCTCTCTCTCTCTCCAAGATCTCTCTCCTCACTTTACACTGTAGACCACCAGAAAACCCTCCCTCCTCCCACCACCAACACCACATCCACTCACCACCTCAGATCTCCCACGTCCTCCTCCAACTCCTCTTCCTCACTCACCACCCAGTACACACACCACCCGATTGAAACTGATTAATTTGTCCGATGCTTACACCTCTCATCTATCGAAGTACCCTTTAACCAAAATTCTATTACACACAACCCCCTCATCTCTCCTCCATTTCCTCTCCAACACCACCAGATACTTAACCAAAAAATACCCAAAAAAGAAAAGAAAAGAAAAACCAAACCAGATTTTCCCCTTTTAAATCCCCAACCCAAAAAATAAAAAAATGAGCAGCTCCAGTTACACCAACTACAGCACAATGGAGATGCTGCACTTTGTAGCCCTAAAAGGAACCCAAAAAACCTGTAGTTTGTAACAGAAAAAACCTGTAGTTTTGACCCTCAAAAAACTGAAGTTTTGAACCTCAAAAAACTATTAGTTTTTTACCACATTGCCATACTGTTTTGAAGCACAAAAAAGCACCAGTTTTGGAGCACAAATACCTACACTTTGTAGCCCCACTTTATAACCCCAAAAAACAGCAGTTTGTAACAAAAAAAACCCTACAGTTTTGAAGCTCCAAAAACAGAAGTTTTGAACCTTAAAAAGCTACAGTTTTTTACCACATTGCCATATTATTTTGAAGCACAAAAAACACTAGTTTTTAACCACCAAACCCTGCACTTTGTAAGTTCCAAAACCTGCAGATTACACATTCAATCAACAAATCACAATTCCATAAGGCATTCCATAAATTACAATAACAGATGGTCAACAAAGGGACACAATTCCATAAGGCATTCCATAACATAATAGATTGTCAACAAAAGATGAATAAATAGCGCCCAGATTGTCAACATAAGATTAGTACATCAGTGCCCAGATTACACACTGTCATTTGTAGATATCAATGCAGTACTTTGAAGTTGATCAAAAAACAAAAAAACACAGTACTTTGAAACAAGTCAACATAAGGTTACAAATACTACTGCCAAACTAAGACAAAGGTTCCAAAA
>BPLS01029313.1:0-11289 GCA_019656275.1 Rhododendron kiyosumense | reverse complement strand
TACTATAAAACTACAAAAAGAATCCATCGATACGAACATGAGGACCATGTTCGATTTGAATTTGAAGAAAAAAAATTTAAGAGTAGTAAGTATAGATAGATAGATAGATATAGAAAATTTATTAAGGACTGTGCACATGAGTTTTGAATACTCCAAACCATTGAACAAGCCCGGAAAATCCAACTTCAGCAGGTATTATAACAGCCGGGGGGGGGGGGGGGGGGAAGAGTTGTGGATTCATTTGGTGTTGGATTGACAGTGTAGGGTTTGAGACTATGACTCAATCGGCTCAAATTGCCACTTCGTTGATTATATGACGGGGTTCAACGTGTCTGGTCGGGTCACGAAGGTCCGTCCAGGGGCAGCGCCCACACGGAAGCACAGGGCTGTGCCTCCAGAACCTAAATAGGAATATTACATTAATTGGTTTTGTAAACCATAGCATAATGTGGTACACGCAACCGATATAATCCATACGTTCTTCTTCGTTAGATACATACTGAAAAAATGGTGCGAGTCTTGGATTTACGCAATTCTCGTGCGTTTCTCTTTGCGTTCTTGCTTGATTGATCTTCACACAATTGTGTGTGTGCATTGATTTGGGCGATTCCACAACATGCTTAATTTTTTTTTTCTTTTGAGAAGCAACAGACTTAATCAAATTCATGTGAATGAGAATATCATTATTGATAATATGAAGCGGAAGGAAATGGAATCACATAAACTCGTTGAGTTGAGAAGATCTCGCTTGGAAAGAAAGAAAATACATATTCCTTGAGGACATCCCCACAGAAACTAAGGAAACCAATAAAATTGTTCAAGTATATAATTTCCCATGGGTCGGTTAATCCGAAGGGTTGGCTTGGTGGTCAAGATTTAAGACTTAGAGATTTTGTTTTTGTTTTTGGCAACGGAGGAATAGCTCTACAGCCAGGCTACTAAATGAACTTAACTGCGCAACCCAAACCTCCGGATGAGTTAGCATGACCACACAAGTCAGGCCCCCACTTAAGATTTTAAGTTTTATACTTCCCATGTGTTACTAATTTTTATGTCCTAGTCCCTAATGAATTTTGTCCAGACTTTAGAGCTCTTACTCAAGGCGGGGTACCGAGTTGGAATCTCATTCTAACTAAAGATTTTAATCTTATGGTTTCGGAGGATCCAGCAACATTGCACTCTTGGCCCGCTGGTACTTGGGTGGTATTGAGTCCCTAGAGATTAATGGAGATGTGCTTAAACTGGTTCAAACACTTGAGTTATGGAAGAAAAAAAGGGTATGAGCTAGTTTTCATCATTTGTGTTTTCTAGATTGGAAAGTATGGAATTGACAAGTAGCTAGGGTTAACAAAAGTATGAAACATCGTTTATTTTGTCTTGTGAGAGTTGGCAAAGGGATCTTCATTATAACCTAACCTAAGATAGCTAGAGAGCTCACCTTACTAATTACCACAAATAGGTAGGAAAGTGGAGGGAGGGGGCTAGGGGGGGTTCTCTCTTTTGGCCCTTTTCCATAACATTCTAATTGTTTTCTTGTGGATTGCATGCATCAAAGATGGATATACCCTTTTTATCTTTTTGTTCATGATGCCAAGTAACATTGAAAAAGCAATCAAATGGGGATTGAAATGTGGGATTTATTTTCATGATCAATCTCTCTGTGATAGATGCTGTTTCTAGTTACTCTTTTTCATAAGAAAAGGAAATTTGAAAAGAAAGCAAGCAAAGTAGGAATTGATGTGCCAGCAATGTAAAAACAAAAGAGTGAGTTGATCAAGGGATATTGCTTGTTCCAATCAACAACACATGTACATATATATCCCTGCTTCCACTGTGCGACAGGAGGAGGGTACAGTACTAATTGCATCACCATTCACCACCCCCAAATTACTTTGGTTGCATACCCTTTAAAAATCGGCCGTTACGTAGTGGGTTTTTGCCCTCCGATATTGGTAAAATTCGGTATACGCTATTAGCCAAAATTCACACTTGTAACGACTAATTTCCGATACATATCGCTTTGAGTTCAATTTTTTGACCGCTTCATAGCCGCTACAAGTGCTCAGGCGCCAAAAATTACAAAAAAAAAAAAAAAATCATGATCGCTAACCCGATTGTCGCTAAGTATCATTCGACACTGGCTAGTCTACCACCGCTATTTAAGACCTTGGTTCCAATTCAAGTTACGAGAATCAAATTAATTTTAGAAAAGAATGTTAACGTTGGATAATGCTAACTACTTATCAACTCTTTTTTTGTGAAAAATTACGTAATGCTTCCTGCTTAGTTATTATCTCTTCATTGGCGATACTGTACGTGGTTCGGATTCAAGTCACAATAATGAATTATTTTTTTTGGTGCAACGTAAATACTCCGATGCAAGAATGATTTATTAAATGAGTAGAGTCGAGTTGAGCCGTGCAGAGTTTTGAATTGTTATATGCTCGGCTCGTATACGAAATGAGCTCAAAACTCGAGCCGATTCGTTTGCAGCCCTATATTGTCTAACACGACTTAATCACACGTGTATGTGAATCTATTAGGTGATGTGATTATTATCACATACATTGGCACATCAAATGTAACTAAAATGAGGTTACATGCCAATGATTTTCATAGCTCTATTGATTTAATTATCTCCACTGTATATAATATCATCGAATTGCTTTTTCTTTTCTTTGCCATAGCTTTTGGACCAAGCTACAACTTTTTCTGGGGACCACTAGAGGTGTCAAATGTGCCTGTCGTGCCGTGTCATGCCATTTTCTTCCATGTCAACCGTGCTTCGTGTCGTGCTGTACTGTGCCCGTTTACTTCATCGTGCCATGGCGTGCCGTGTCGTACCGTGCCCGTGGTGGGCCATTTTGCTTTGGCGGGCCGTGTCGGGCCATGCCTTTTTTAAATCGTGCCGTGCCCGATTAATTAATCGTGCCGCATCGTGCTGTGCCTTTTTTTGTCGGGTTGTGCCGTGCCGTGCCTTTTTTGTCGGATTGTGTCATGCCGTACCTTTTTTTGTCATGCCGTGCCGTGGCTTTTTTTGTCGGGTTGTGTCGTACCGCGCTTTTTTTTGTTGGGTTGTATCGTGCCGTGGCTTTTTTTGTCGATTCGTGTCACAGTGCCGTGCCGTGCCGGTACTAAATCGTGTGTCGTGCCGTGACATCGATTTTCGTATACACATCACCAACCGGCAACCGATTTTCGTCTAAAAAAAAAATCTTTCCAAAAAACACACGTTCCGGTGCCCGGTGCTTCTAATAATTATCCTCTCATTTACTCTCCCAATTATTTTTATGTTTGAATTTTGATTCAAAATTTCTTAATCATATAAAAATTTTAAAATCTTATTTTACTTAAATAAAAGGAAAAGATTAATAAATTATTAAATTATCAAAAAATACACAGAAATAAAGTAAACTATAATATGAAATCCCTTATTTATTTAATAACATAATTTTTTTTGGTTTTTTCATGCCTCGTGTCGCGTCATGCCTAATGAGAACCGACACCGTGTTATGTCAAAGTGTCGTGCCTGTGCCATGCCGTGCGCGACTAAAATCATGTTGTGTTGTGCCATGCCCGTCCTACTTCCGTGCTCGTCCCCGTTCTCGTGCCCGTGTTGTGCTGTGCTTGACTAGAACCGTGTCGTGCCGTGTCGCAACTCGTGCCCCATCCCACTTCCGTGTCGTGCCCATGCCGTACGCGCCCGTCTAAGACCATGTCGTGCCATGCCAGACTAACTTCCGTGCCGTGCCTGTGTTGTTCCCCCTCACTTTCGTGCCTATGCCGTGCCGCGTCCCTTGTGTCGTGCCGTGCCGTGTCTGGCTAGAACCGTGTTGGGCTATGTCGTGACTCGTGCCCCATCCCACTTCCGTGCCGTGCCCGTGTCGTGCCCATCTATGATCGTGTCGTGCCGTGCCGTGCCATGCCAAGCCAACTTCCGTGCCGTGCCTGTGTCGTTCCAGCTCACTTCCGTGCCGCGTGCCCACTACGACCGTGCCGTTCCGTGCCTTACGAGGATTAATCCGTGCATGTGCCGTGCCGTGCCGCCTTCAAACGTGTCGTGTCCGTGCCAACCCGACCCGTTTGACACCTCTAGGGACCGTTATTCCTTAAGAACAACAGCATTCTGTAGCGCTCAATCTCATCGTTCAAAAGTGGTTTAGACGATTCAAATTTTAAAACAACTCTTTCGTAGAAGAGTTAAACTCTTCTACCCTGAAAGAGACAGACAAATAGTAAAATTATGCGCCGCTGAATTCTGCTGTTCCTAAAGGACAGCATACAGCAGCTACCCCGTCCCCCCAAGTCGAACTTTTTCAGGGTTGGAGTATGGAAGCTGATCCGTGTTTGATGCCAAGTTCCTACCCCCACGTGGGAGAGGCAGTCATTTATTTTCCTATACATATTTCCTATATACTCCTCTGAGATTGTAATGAAAAGCCAAAAAAGAGAATCCAACAATGAGACAAACAAGGCAAAAGTAAATGGGTGGGGGGTGGGGTAGCCTTTGTTAAAGCCCAAGGTTAATTGGGTTGTGTGTGTATACATATATGTAGGCTGTGGGAATGCATGTAGTTTTCGACTCATTTAAGGCTTTGCGTGTGATTGCTGTAGTGGGTGAAAAACTGAACACTGCTCTCACTGCACCACCCTATCTATCTATCCCATGTGATATAAAGTATACATATACATCTATATGAATCTATATGTCTACATATGTACATATATATGACTAATCTAAGTCGCATACTTAGTATACGTGCGGGAGCGTGAATGTAAAAGTATCTCCAAAACAAATCGTAAGCTACTAAAATCCGCAAGAGCACGATGCGAGAACTGAGGAAACGACGGTAGGACATTTCGAATTTTTATGTGACTAAGGGTCTGATATGCACTTTCCACATAATCAAGCATGAAGAGAATAATTCAGACATTCTCCGTAGTTGTTTATATTTTTTGACTCTACTAATTAGAGTTAATGCTCCATATCAATTTAGTTGGCTATATTTCAATAGTTTATGTGGTAGGACTAGTTAATCTATACTAGTATATTATATTAAGAAACTCGATAATGGGTATATCAAAGAAGATCATCGTTGTTTTTTTCTTTTCCCTCAGCAAATTATCGTTGTTAAAACATTCGAAGTTTAAAACTGCATGATTTATACTAGGTGTTTTTAACTTTTTTATTTGTATATTCCTGATCAACTACAAGTACTAATTAAAGCAAATGTGTTATCTTTGAAAGGTTTTCAAATCTTTTGTATCGAATTTCGCTTGTACATGTATTTTTGTGCATTTCCAATTATTAGTTAAATTACATGAGAATTATCTTGCTTCGTTATGTGATTCGATGACCAAAAATATACTGGGAAATTTAGGTGAAGAAGAAAAGGTAGATATTGCAGATATAAATATAAAAAAAAAACCCCACTTCCCTTTGTGGTGTATAGTATTTGTGAGTTGAGAGAGATTAATTAGCAGCTGGGTGTTGTTCCAATTTAGTGGAGACCTAATTTTGCTCGGTTGCTCCTCTTTACTTTTGGTAGCACCTAACCGTCAGTTTTTTTTCTAAACAAAAAAAATTTATAAATCAATCTTTATAAAGGATTACAAAAATTAAAATGATTAAGGGTACACGAGCATTAAGCCACCCGAGACCTAAAAGAAGATAAGATGCCAACTAAATACCGAAAAACCACAAAGACCAACAAAAAAACATCCAAAAACCAAAGCGAAACTCAGACTCTACACACAAACCCCATCATCAAACAGCCAGAGAGCCAAAGAGACAAAACCACCGAGACCTAGAAGGAAGAGCCATCCCCCCTATAGGGAAAAAAAAAAATCCTTCACCTACTCCCACAAAATACTACACCGCTATCACTCCAAGACAACGAAACACCTTGACCAAAAGAAACGCCCAAACCGAAACCAACCGAGCAAAGCCAAAAGAAGCAAAATACCCCAAACTCAAAATCAAAAGGCTAGAGAGAGAGAGGCATCATTATCGAGATCAACATCATCCTCCAAGATAAACTCTTTCTCAAAGTCATGATCAAGCGCATGGATCCTTTCCCTTAATTATTTTTTACAGAATGAAGTGACTGCCAACTTCTATGGTCGATTATGTCAAAAATTAAGGTGTTCCTAAAATAACTGTAGACACCATAGTATCATCCTATATTATATTATATGGTTATATGTAAAGAATTTCAGTAGGCTAATATGATGAATCCCATTAATTATCTTCATTTAATCTTTGCTTTTGCCTTAAAAAGCCACCTAGGAATCTTTGCTAGAGGTTGTTAAATGTTGCTGTCCTCTTTATAAGGCGAAATCATCAGTATCTTTTCTTCCATTCTGAACTTCGTAAAACTGCTTCCCACTTGGGAATATTCTCTCTCTCTCTCTCTCTCTCTCTCTGTGTGTGAGAGAGAGAGAGTGTTAATGGAACACCAGCATCTTGATCGAACACATACTGTAACCAAAGAAATTAAAGTGCCTCATTAAATCATGTATGCGAATACGTACGTATACAGCCATTTATTGCATAAGTATTTACACAAGGAATTTTTTCCTAAGCAGGCTAGATTTCCCACTCTTTTATTTTTCGAGATTCTGACAATGGAATGTGGAGTAAGTTGAATTTCAACTCATACATAGTACTCCGTACTTAATTTCCTGTATTTTATGTTTGTTCAATTAGCACAGGAAAAATAGAGGTCCAAGTCTTGAACTTTTTCCATTAGAATTAATTTTTCTTCACACCTTGTCGTGAAAAAAACAAAAGATTATTGGAAAATATTATCACTTTAAATTAATTCCCAATATTATTGAACTACTAATTTCCAATTTTTATTAGGAAATTATTTTGTCAAAGTGAACATGTATGGCAAAACATCTTTCGTTTTTGTTTACATCACTTGACAACATTTTCCCTGAGGATAGCAAATTTTTTTGCCTCATTCTTGACAACTGAACGTGCGCCGATGCATATATGCATCCATATTAAATCATAATTACATGCTACAAATTTGGAGAAGTTTTATCCTGAAAAAGGCAAAAGTAATATATCAACCTCTCTCAAATCATGAACTAATAACTCCTGAAAAGAAAAACATACACCAACTTTAAAGATGCATAGAAACAATGAATTAAATACATTGGGGTCACCCAAGTGGTGATGAAGAATTAGTTGGCAGATATGAGGTCAACTGAGTATGAGTACCCCTAACCCTGAAAAGTTTGGGATGCTTTTCGGTCCAAATTTTAGACCAAGGTGGGACATGCAATTCAAATGGAAACCACATATTATTAATTATAATCAAATGGTACCTTAATCAGTAACTGTCTATGAGCAAATTCAAACTATTACTTTTAACAATGAACGATTAAAATTTAAATTGTTCCGTCTCATCCCGTCCAAATTAAGGAAGGAGAGGATCATGGAAGTGTAGAAATGCGCATATATAGGATATTTGTCTTGTTTAAAAAGGGATTTGCCTTTTGTGGGGAAAGTGATCGAGGAGGCCGGGGGCAAGGGAATACTACTGTACTGCTGCTGCTGCTACTACTGGGCATAATAACACACTGGGGGTTCGCATGTGAGTGAGTGAATACAAATTTAATGTTGATGAGTCCATAGATACCCCTGATCGATCTGATGAAGCCAGCCAGTACCCCTCCTTCCTGAAAAAATCCGGCCAATTAATCATCCACCATTATACACTTCCCATTTAATGCTCGATCTAGTTATATCGATCATCAACTGCAAATTCTTAATTTCACAGGCTACCCAGTTTGTTCTTCATCTCCATCTCCATCTCCCTTCTTTCTTCCTCATCCATATATATATATACAAGCATTTCTATTCTAGCCCCCTCCCTCCATAGCCCCTTCTCCTATTCCCCCATTGCCCTATATCCTCTCTCTCTCTCTCTCTCTCTCTCTCTCTCTCTCTACAAAAACAAGCATCTACATAAACATCCTTTCTCTCTCTAGGGTTTTTTGGGACACATTCACTTTGGGGGTGGGTTTTCCCACTTATGCTGCTAGCTAGCTAGTGGGTGACATAAACAAAAGAGAGAGAGAGAGAGAGAGAGAGAGAGAGAGAGAGAGAGAGATGTTGGGTTCATTTGGTTCACCCCATGAGGGAGATCAAGAAGGCCCATCTTCATCAGACACCCACCAGGGCCACCACTACCCCCGCCTACACCACCACCAGCAGCAGATCCAACCCCCACCACCACTGCCCCCACGTGGCTTTGCCACCTCCTCAATCCACGCGCGCCAGCTCCTCATCAGCATCGCCGACCTAATCCAACGCTCAGACTTCGTCGCCGCCCACCGCCTCACCGCCATCCTCTCCTCCAACTCCGCCTCCCCCTACGGCGACTCCACCGAACGCCTCGTCCACCAGTTCACCCAATCCCTCTCCCTCCGCCTCTCCGCCACGTGTCCCCCCAATCCCTTCCTTTCCCACCCAAACATCCCCAATCCCATTACTACCCCTCCACTCCCTCCAAATAACCTCATTGACATCGAACCAGACCAAAACCTCCTCCACTCGGCTTACCTAATCCTTAACCAAGTAACCCCATTCATCAGATTCGGCCACTTAACGGCCAACCAAGCCATTCTCGAAGCTGTCGACGGAACCCCCTCCGTCCACATCATCGACTTCGACATCATGCACGGCTTCCAATGGCCGCTGTTAATGCAATCGCTAGCGGAGCGCTACCCTCCGCCGACGGTGCGCATCACCGGTACCGGCACGAATCTAGAGCTCCTCAGACGGACCGGCGACCACCTCTCCAAGTTCGCACACTCTTTAGGCCTCAGATTCCAGTTCCACCCCCTTTTACTGCACTGCAACGAGAGCGATCCTATAACCGCTCTCGTAGCAGCACAAATCCCGATATTGCCTGATGAAACCCTAGCAGTCAACTGTGTGTTGTATTTACACCAGCTGCTCAGCGATCGAGAAAGGATTGGTCTGTTTTTAAGAAGGATCAAGGGGATGAACCCTAGAGTGGTGACGGTTGTGGAGAGAGAAGCCAGCCACAACCAACCGGCTTTTCTAAATCGGGTGATTGAGGCTGTGGAGCACTACGCGGCGGTTTTTGAGTCTTTAGAAGCGACTCTACCGCCGAGTAGCAAGGAGAGGATGGATTTGGAAGTAGTCTGGTTCGGGAGGGAGATTAGGGATATCGTGGCGGCGGAGGGAAGTAATCGGAGAGAGCGGCACGAGAAGTTTTCGGCGTGGGAAATGTTGCTGAGAAGTTCGGGGTTTTCCAATGTTGCCCTCAGCCATTTTGCACTGTCTCAAGCGAAGCTCCTTCTGAGACTCCATTATCCTTCAGAAGGGTACCAGCTTCGGAATCTCGGTGTCGGTGATTGTCTCGTCTTAGGGTGGCAGAATCAACCCCTTTTCTCTGTTTCTTCTTGGCGCTAAATATAAAAATAGAGACTAATTATATATTTCTAATTTTCTATATATTTGTATTTATTAAGTCTAATAATTATCCCAGAAACCCTAAACCCTAGTTTCTGCTCTTAAGCTTGCATGTATTTGCATGAGAAAAAGAAAAAGAAAAACGAAACCTGAAACTTCATGGGTGGGTTTGCATCAAAACTTCAGCAGTAGAGTTTTTCTTGGGGAGCTGAAAGTGAGTGTTTTGTTCTTATAGTGTATTTTTATTAGTGCTAGACTAGATGGGATGGTTGGTTGGTTGATAAAGATTTTAAGATTTGTAAGTGCACGTAATTCTTATTGTAATTTATGTATGAAGATTTGAAGATAAGATACCCACCAAATCCACTTTCGGCCTTTGAGGAGGCAAGATATGTTTTTGTTGAGAAATATTCGAGCACTAATTTATCTATGGTTCTTTTGTTTTAGTATTTATTTAATGTGGGTATAATCCTTCTAGAGGGCTGTTTGTCATTTTGTATTTGTGGGTTGGTTTTCCTTCTGTTTTTTAATGCTAATGATGCCTCACTTTCTGCTAATTAATTAATGCCAACTTTTATTCTCTTGATCATTAACTTTTTATATTACTAGCAATTAGCAGTACAATAAACATGATTATCACGCACGGGGTCTTTCAACCCAAATAATCTTTCTTCCTCTATTGAGATGCAATTTTAGCGATAAATTGTACTACTATTTCAAGATTAGTTTGGCTTATTGTAGCCATAGATTGTAGGTGTCAAAACCGTTATCGTTATGTATCCCACTAGCTACCGTTATCTAGAACCTTGTTGGGAGTGCCTTAGAACAGAAGACATATAGTAATTTTCAAACACACATTGAGGCCTAAGACTTTGCGTAGATGCGATTATGGCTGGCCAAAAATTCCTTTGTCTCCCTTTAATTTAGTTAATGATTGGTGTTTTCAAGAAGGGATGCATGAGGGTTCTTGTTTTCTGCACGAATTAAGTAGAGTCCTATAATCCTGTTTAGCTGTCTGTCTATACACAATAGCACAACTTGTTACCATAATTTCAGCGTTTTTGTCCCCCTCAACAAAACCATGAAAGTTCTCAAATAGAGCTTCCTTGATGCCCACCTTGCCCCCCTATAACCCTAGAATTTCCTTCTGGAAACCCCCCCTCCCTCCTATACAACAAATACGCAAAGGATCTCTCTCTCTCTCTCTCTCTCTCTCTCCCCTTTTGTCCCTTGTTCTTGTTGATACTTGATAGCTTAGTTTCTCAAGCCAGCCGAAAATGATCCTTTTTTCCTCAGTTTGCGTGGATGTGTGTTTCTCTCACTCTCTCTCTCTCTGTGCCTGCTGTGCGTGTGCGTGTGGTATAAGGTCAAGTGGTGATGATTTTGTGAAGTCAAATGAAGCCTCATGATGAAATTAACCAGCTTCCCTAAAAAGTTCCATTAATCAAAACAGTCGTATAAGCATAATTAATCCCCAACAACTTGTTTAATGATGAGTGGAAATACGCAAACTTTTTTTTCTACTATCCATTATTCATAAGTACTGTAGTACAAGCACTGTGTCGTCCCATAACTTGTTATTCAGTCGAAAGATATAACAGAGGGGTGTGTGTGTGTGTGTGTGTGTGTGAGAGAGAGAGAGAGAGAGAGAGAGAGAGAGAGAGAGAGGTGTAGGGTAGTAGGATAGGGAGTAGCTATATATATATAGCTGACAGTGATAAGATGGTTACTAGTGAAGACGCCCCACGCAAGTAAGCTAGGTCACTCAAGCATGTATCTATACATGTATGTACGTATGTATAACCCCTTGCTAATTTTTTTTTATTTTTTTT
>BPLS01029300.1:0-10366 GCA_019656275.1 Rhododendron kiyosumense | reverse complement strand
GTGACGAAATATTTCGTCATCAAAAAGAATAATAGGTGACAAAAAAATTTCGTCACCAAGTGATTTTTCCGTGACGAAATTTTTCGTCATCAAAAGACACCATAGGTGACGAAAAACAAATTTCGTCACGAGGTAGGAATCCTCGACAACCTTTAGTCGACAAATTTTTTTTCGTCACGAATACTATTTGTGACGAAAAACATGCAATTTGTGACAATTTTCATTTGTCACCTAATGCAAATTTTCTTGTAGTGTATTTTTACATACGAGCTCTTTTTAAATAAACAAACGCCATTAGGTCCAATGGTTTTCCAATATGACTTGAGTACTTTGCACCCATTTGCTTAATCACAGATACTCATTTTATTTCCTTGAAAACAAACAAATCAAAAATTAAAATAAAATTTTGAATAATGACAAAAGGGAAATACTCCATATCCAAACGGATTTTTTTTGTTTTGTAACAACAGTACTTTGCTCTCATACTCGAATAATATGTTAAATTGTGTATTTTCGTGTATTATTTTTGTGATCTTCAAATTCAATAATGTTGCTTTATCCATTACCATCATATTTGTGTTTGTCATTGTTAACATCACTCTAGCTGGAAATATTCTAGCCTTTTGCAGATCCCTTTCTGATTGTTTGGATACTGTACTTATTATGAGAAAGAGAAGTGAAAGGACAATCATTAGCATTTGAGTGAGTGATCTCCTAAACTTAATTATAAGAAATTAAGTTAGTTTTTTTCTCAGATATTTGAATTTTTTTTTGCATTTTCTAATTTTGCGTCAAATTTTTGTGGATTATTAATTCATCTTGACGAAAGAAATCGGAAAAGTAAATTTTTTTTTTTTTGCTTTTACCCAAGTACTTTGGAAAATAATCACTTTTTAGCAAAATAAGTTAAATTGACTTATTTTGCTAAAAGATGGTTATGTCCCAAAATACTTGGGGTAAAAGTAAAATAAAAAAAAATTACTTTTCTAATTCCTCTTGTCGGGACAAATCAATAATTCCTAAAAGTTGGGCGCAAAACTACTAAATGCAAAAAAAAAAAAAATATTCAAACAAGGCCAAAACAACTTAAAAGAAATTAAGTTTGGGAGAAGTCACACAGAAGATAGACTTTTAACAACCATACGTGTAAACAAAAACCTGTTACTACAAAGAAACATAAGTATAAAACTATCAGTTGGATGTTTGTTTTATTTTCTTTTTCTTTCATTCCCTCGATGTAACCCTTTCGAGTTTATAAAAGTTTCGTTTGTCGACAAAAAAAAAAAAAGAAACATAATTATAAGACAAAAGTTAATTTTATACACACCACCACCTACGTACCAAATGTACAAGCAATTCCCCCAATATTCTTCTCCCTCCTCTCAAGAAACAAATTAATGAGAGTAAATACATAAACCAAAAAAAGAAAGAGGGAAAGAGAGAAGGAGGGAAATCTTCTGATTTCTTATTCCAACAATAACAACTAGCGGGTAGAAAAGAACTGAAAAAATAAGAACCTTAAATGATATTAATGTAGCTGTCTCTAGGTGGGAGTTGGATTTCTGGGTTAATGGCCACTGCTGCCGAACCTGATCTACAATCCGCGGCCGTAAAGAACGTAGTATCGGTGGTGGTGGCGGCGGCTGGAATGATGTCTTCCTCCAACATCGGCACGGGTGCCAATGCGTAAGGCGGCTTAAATAACGGCACGTGGGGCACTGGCATCGAGCCCGATAGCATCTGAACAATTTCCTGAGTTTTGGGCCTTGCACTTGCCATTGGATGAGAACAGGCGAGACCCAGAAGCAAAAATCTTTGGGCCTCCTCCGCAACATAGTCCTCCCCGAGCCTACTGTCTACCGCCTCAAGTAACTGACCATCACGATGCATGGCCCAGACCCAATCTACTAACCACGGGTACGTGCCAATTTGGGTCCCGGGCCTACGCCCACAAACCACTTCCAAAAGAACTGCACCAAAAGCATATACATCAGACTGCTCGGTAGCCTTGCTCGTGAAAAAGTATTCGGGGGCCATGTACCCCCTTGTTCCAGGAACGCCCCCGGCTTCTGTGTACGAGGTTTTTTCTTTGTCTAGTGCCCTTGCAAGGCCAAAGTCTCCCAGCTTGGCGTTGAACTCGGCGTCAAGCATGATGTTACTGGACTTGACGTCGCGGTGGACTACCCTCTTTTGGTACTCGTTGTGGAGGTAGTGGAGGGCGGAGGCTACCCCGATGATGATCTTGTGGCAGAGATTCCATCTCAATGGCGTGCTATTGGCATCACCAAAGAGGTGTTCATCGAGGCTGCCATTGGGCATGTAGTCATAAACCAGCAGTAATTTACCATTCTTGTGACACCATCCTGCAATAGGGATAGATATTTTTGCATATGATTGTGTGTACAAAGGACAACTGTTCCATTGTATAACGACAACTCATGCACATAGGCCTTGTTTGATAGCAGGGATTAATAGAGGTAGGATTGGACTATTAGTCCGAGGGGACTAATAGTCTCGTGTTTGTGTAACCTTTAATCCCGGGACTAATAATCCCAACCGGACTATTAGTCATTTTTTAAGGGAACAATATAATCCTTGGGGGGAGGTGGGATAGATAGTCTGGGGATTAAGGGAGGTTGGGATTAAGGGCAAAGTTACCAAAATACCCCCTTGTTTGCTCTATAAGTTAATAGGATATGATTAAGGGCAAAGTTATTTTTTTTTGGTCATGTTAAGGGCAAAGTTAATTTTAAGGGCAAGGAGTATGATACGAGATCTGTTCCGGTGATGTTCCTTCTTTGATGCGGTAGATGGTAAATATTGAATGCTCTTTTCATCTCCAATGTGCATGTGGAGGGCTAAGAGATGTTTTCGGATTGAGATAGTCATAGATTGTGGCTTTGCTGCTAAAACTGAGACTTAGCTGCTGCTGTTAAATGAATGTTAGGAACTTAGGAGGCACCTCAGATTTTTACCTCTTTTCAACTCCTAAGATTAGGGGGGCTAGGAGGATTGGTGGTGCTCTAAAACTTTGCTGAATATACTGATGCTAGTGGAATATTTATGCCGATATAGGGATCCTTATGCCAATTTGCTTCAAGTGGTGACTTAATCAACCTACTTAGGACCGTCTTTGTGGAATATTTATCAACCTACTTCTAATCTTGGGCTCATTCAATCTACATTAAATGTAATTTTTTTTCGTAGGCATCATATGGTACCTCAATCTCTATGGTCTGTATTTGGTCTTTCTTGATGTACTCTTTGTCGAGTTTCTAATAAAATTTTGTTGTCTATCAAAATTTTTTTTTTTTATTTTAATTTAATTTTTTTGTAAAATGCAAACATTTTAAAAACAAGCCTAATAATTTCGATAGGTAGTTTTTTTGTGTCTGAAGCTTTTCCTAATCAACTTTTGATTTTCTTTCTTTCTTTTCGATATGATTAAAAAAAATAGCATTTCTTTTCTTTCTTTTTTTAATTTGGTAAATAAAATAGCAGTTAAGTAATCAACTTTTGCAATTTTTTCCTTTCTTTTGTATACAACCGCCCATTACTATGAAACTAGAGTGCTTATATTCTGCTGCTCTGGCGAGAACTTATTACAGATACATATGGATATAGTTTGCCCCTTTAGTGCTTGACATATATCACGATTCTAGATTACCCATCCAAGTGGTAGTAAGATTCCCAAACCAAACAAAAGTATGACTGCCCAAGTTCAATTCCTGAGACTGACGTACATAATTAATCTCATATTCAGACTCAAAATAAACAAATAGACTATCCAAAATATTATTCAGACTCAAAATAATGAAGTGAGTTGATGATTTAACAGCAAAAAATGATCAACAACTAATCAAATGACAAAAAATCTAACAAATCATGATTTGCATGAGAAATAGGACAAATTGATGGGGAAGGATTACGATTGAAAATTGACTTACCTTGTAATGGGACAAGGTGTTTGTGCCTGAGTTGATTGATGATTGTAAGCTCTTGAAAGAAATCTTCCTGACCCTTCAAACTCTCTCTAGAGAACATCTTCACCGCAACCTCCAAATCCTTTTGATTCGCCAAATACCCTTTGTAAACCACTCCATACCCACCTTGTCCCAACTTCCTCGTCTCATCAAAATTGTTCGTAGCCTTCTGCAATTCTTTGTACTGATACTCCTTCGGCATCCCGGGCATGCTCTTCACCTTTCCCGACATTCGCCGGTCCGACCTTCGCGATAACCACCTCTTTCGGAAGTAGTATATTGAGCCCGCCAACACCGGTAAAAGCACTGCCGTCGGTATTCCGGCGGCAAGGCATATCTTTGTGATTAGTTTTCTTTCGTCGTAGTAATGCTTCACTGTCATGTTCCACCGTAAAACGCAGTTGAGTTGTGCTGCGTTGCCCGTTGATGCCGAAAACCCGAAATAAGAGTTCTGATTCACAACCCGTCTGAGATCCAGATCCGATGTCAGGGTTGGGGTATCGGGTATGAGAGGCGTGGCATCTTCTTTGTTTTCTTGTTGAGCAAGGTAAACCTTGATTTCCTGTTAATATTTTGATGATCAAAAGAAAATTTTAGTATCATAATTCAGGTTGGAACTTGCGGAACGGAAAGCAAAATAATACTTCTTCCGTTTTAAATAAATGTCTGGTGCGCAAATTTAGACATTAAAAAATATTTATATTTTAAGTTAAAAAAATTTAAACTTTTCTCACTACTTGGAGGAATTAACTTATTGATATTTTTTCATTTGTGAATTTTGTTTAACCAAAAATGTATTTTTTTAAAGGCCTAGGTTTGCAAAAAAATGAATGGGGCAAGTGTACGAGTCTATCTAAAATTTTTGGCCAAAATAGCTATTCAAAAGTCATTTTTCGCTTTCAGCTAGCTATTTTTTTTAGAGATTCAACTATATCAACCTCTCTATTTTTACAGTAATTTATTCAAATACTTCAGTTTGTTTGTTTTTAATCACTCGATCATATCAACGCACGCTTCAACAGGTATCAAGCAACATTATATTTTAAGAAAGTTGTAGTAAAAAATATAGCAATTTTTGAGACGTCCAAATATGTATAAAATGACCAGTAAATGGATTATAGGTTTGTATCAACGAGAGGAATTGAAAAAAGTAAAAAAATTATGACATTTACCAATTTTTTTTGAAATTATCCAATAAAAAGTAAACTGCTAGAGTGGTTTTTATGTGTATTGTGTAAAGCTCAGCCATGTCGGAACATGTATATCAGCTTAATTATAGCAAAATTCTAGGAATGAAGTTCCGTCGAATAATACCTTTTTGTTTCCGTCGTACTCGATCCAGACGTTGAAGTAATACCCCGTTCCAAGGGGCGCAACCAGTTCATAATCGAGCGGAGTCGTCAACGAGGCGGTCCCGTTATGCCTGACGGAGTTTATGTTAAGTCCGACGTGGTGCGAATTCGGGTCAAAGTCTTGTATAAATGTGTCGAGCTCAACTGCGATAAGATGGTTCGAAGCATTGCCGTCGGTGGCGGCATTAGTCAGACCCAAGTACTCACCGGAGCTGTTCGGCGGGATCTTGAGGTCCGGAGCCACCACGAACGCCATGCCTTCTCCAGGGGTGTGAAAATCTTGCAACCGGTACATGTTCACGAGGAACGAGGTGCTGAACGACGCAACCGGGTCGGAGTAAGCGTCGCTTCCGCCTTCCCATAATTTGAAAGGTATTTTGTACAAAACTCGACTGGATTGGTTGGTGTAATTTGAAAAGTCTCTGTTTGGGGTTTCCAGCGTGAGCTGGAGGGCGCCGTTGGCAATACTGTTGGCCAACTGCAATTTCTGGGTGTTGTTGTTGAAGAAGTTATCGAAATGGATCTTGGAGGTTTTGAGTTTGGCGGAGGCAGGCGGCGCCGCCGCGAGTAAAGAGAGGAGGAGCACGACGGCTGGGATTGGGTTCGCCGCCAGTCCCATTATGTTTCAGGTGTGTCGATTAGGTTTTGGTAATGTGGAAATAAATATGGGATCAGAGAGAGGGGTTTTTACCGCCATAGTGGCATGTTGAAACTTCAACATGCCAATGTTCTTCTCGATCTCCATCTCAATTGCTTCGAACCTTCTCAGTTTTTGGACTAATTCCATTCTAAATTCTCACCAATGAAAATAAAGGAAGTAGTACACGGTACCAACTACTGAATGAGTTTAATTGCCCCTTTTAAGTAGAATTATTATTATGAATTGGGAAACCAAACAAAAATAAAATCCAAAATAAACATGGCCGTAATAAGTGCGCAGCCGAACCGTTCAAACGTGTTTTGGACGGCTCAGATCAAAACACTCTCTTTCTCCCTCAGCAAACCACTCTCTCTCTCTCCTCTTTCTCTCTCTCTCAAATCTTGACCGTTTAAAACACGTTGACTATACCCTATTTGCACCCAAAAACTTCTAATGGTGGAGTGAAGTACCCATTTTCGGTTTGGTTGATTAGTCAGTAGACTTTGCTAATACCTACCGACTTTAGACTTTTGATGTTAGTTGTTGCTTGATGATTCCCTAGTCCTAAAATAATGGGTTGCTTCAAGCGTAAGGCGGAGATCGACGCAACATAATATTCGGTAAGACCGAAGCTGAATCCACAAAGACAGTGATGTGTGCTGACTAAAAACTCGGGTTGTTACTTATTTAAACTGGCTCTTAAATAGCCACCCCTTGTCGTTTTATGTGAAGATTAATAAAACCTAGAAAATGATTGTACTTTTCAAATAATTAAAAGAGGTACGGTCGTAAGATTCATAGTACTCACAGCCAGTCCGGATTAGCCTGCTCCATTCAGTGTTATTAAAATATTTGATTTTAGTGAGAAAAAGATACCCCAAAAGATGCTAATCCTTATGGTCGCTGTTCACCCATGAGCAGCAAAGAATGAGTTTTGGACCCCCATTTCCCCATTCACATGGGTTCCGACAATGTCCAAATTCGTCTAACGAATGTTCCCTATTAACCTAAAATGATTTTTCCTTTATTATTTGAAAATACGAGCAGTGTCCGAACTGGTCACAGTGTGCTAATCACACCGTAACCCTATCTATATGATTACTTGCTAATTATTATATATGAAAAAGAAGAAATCCTAACTTGAATCATGCTTCCAATACTGGAGAAAGAAAATAAAAGATAGATCAATACTAAACAAATACAAACGAATAACTTTAATGAAAAAAAAAAATCGATACGAGTTATAGAACAGTTAGAACTGTAAATACTTGAACAAAACTCGAAAAATTTGAAAAGAAAATAGTTCTGAAGAAAAACACCATAGCCTAAAACTGCAAAATAAAATCAGAACAATCCTCCTGATAGCAGCAGTTCGCAGCCCCGTTCCCCAGTCGGCGGCCTTTATTCTGTTTCGTCCGTAGGAAATCCCGCTTTTGAAGCCCTTTTTCCTCCTTTCTTTTGTAGCCGATTAATAATAAGTAATAACCTCGTGGGCCGGCCGAGGATTTCCTTGGGCGTAATTCCTTTTTTCTTTTCTCCAAGACTTCAGTCAAAGCAAGTGGCATTAACAGATGGCCTTTTGAGACCCACCAAGACGGAGGCAGGGGGCTGCTATCCCCAGATTCGGGGCCCGCTTCGGTCTCGCTCCAATGATCGGAAGTGTTCACTTCGTAGAGTTCGTCGAGTAGAACAACTATACAAAAATTAGCTTAATTGGATATCATTAAGTGCATGATCGGAACCCATATAACTCTCGGTCCATGGGTTACACTGGATTTGATCCAGTGTTTCGGATCCATTCTTTTTAAGATAAAAAGGTTCCGATCAGACATTTAATGATATCCAATTAAGCTGATTTTTTGAATAGTTGTTCTACTCAACCTGCTCTACGAAGTGAACGCTTCCGATTATCGGAGCGAGACCGAAGCGGGCCCCAAATTCGGGGACAGTAGCCCCCTGCTCTCCACCAAGACATGCAACAGTTGGAGCAAAAATAATACTGTATGTCTCAATCCATGATTTAATCGGCTTTAACGTATTAAACTTTTAAAGACCTACAATACAAAAATTAAATATTAAAATACTAAGTAATAAAATAAATAGATTTAAAAATGATAAATTAGAAGACGTTAATGTGAACATTTACACGCTTATTAGTTTCGAAATGAAAAAAGTGGCGCTTTAGTTCTAGTAAACAATTGACTATTCGCAAGTAAACTACTCGCTTTAGTCAATAGACTTTGCAAATACGCTTTGTTAACTTTTTTGAACAGTTTGGTCCTTGGTGAATTTTTTAAAGTTATTTATTCAAAAAAAATTTATTTGTTAATTTTGTGCTAAAATTTTTATGCATTATTGATTCGTTTCGATGAGAAAAATTTAAAAATAATAAAACTTACTCTCTCCGTTCCATTTTTTAAGTCCAGTATTCCATTTTGGGCTATCTCTTAATAAGTGTTCATTTTGTAAAGTTAGTTGATAAAAATTGGTACATTTTTCATTTTGCCCGAAAAGTATATTCTATTTTGAAAAGTTAGTGAGTAAAAGTATAATGATGATATCTCCATAGAGGGTAAATAGAAAAAGTGGAGGTAAAAGTTGATGTGAAAGTTGTAATGATGATATTTTCTTAATAAGTTGAAATTACGAAACAGAACATTTAAAAAAGGACGGAGGGTGTATGACTTTTAAACAAGTACATACAACTTATTGTGGAAAGGATGGTTGCGATATTTGATAGAGATAAACATATTTGTTGCCAAGAACCATCAAGTTTTGGGTCGGTGGAATATTGTCAGAGATTGGCTGTTGTAGGTTGGGGTTCCGCGGAGAGTCGCTTACACGTAGTTCTCGCGTGAGCTGGAAAGATGCGATTGGTCAATGGTTAGTAAGAGGAAATGAGGAGTAATCTTGTGGGGTGAGGGAAAGAGCAAGAGGTACAGAAGAGACAAAGACAGCGTGTCCATTGGTTTCTTCCACGTGGCTAACGCCTGGCTTTTTCCGGACGGAATGAGTGAGGTTATATTTTCTCTAGGAAAGAATGTTCTCCTTCCTCAAATTCAGTAGTCACACACTCTCTCTAGAAAAAGTCAGCTATGTCAAATCAGGAGGAATGTCAGGAGCATTTATAGGGCCCATGGGCCTAAATTAGGCCCACGACAGCGCTCCTATGAAACCCCAACACTTGCCCCTCTTGTACTTCTGGGTCTCGGAGAAACTCATCCTCCCGCCAACTCTTTTCCACAAGAGAGCTCGATTTCCCGCGATGCAACCTCCATCCCAAGCCACCAAACCACAAGAAAATCCTCTTTTCCCATTGGAGCAAGGTCACAATCTGTGGCGATCGCGCTCTCGTCGCGCAGCTCTTCCCAGACCCTGCCTCGCGGCCCAAGTGAAGCTCTATCGACCCCTTCAATTGGATTTTTCTTCATGATCGGTAGACTTCGTCGTTTCACGGGACTTCACCCATGGTTCTCTGCTGCTGAGGTTGTCTTAGAGCTCAAATTCCCACTTCCGCGGAGTAGGCTGACTTTCGCAGGGAATTCCTCTTCCATGGACGTTTTCCGCGAGTGCTTTCTTCTAAGAATATGCTAATAACAACCGAATGGAAGGAAGCACATTCGGTTGTTATTAGCATATTCTTAGAACGACAATCAAATTTCGGTGCCATTTCGTTCCCAGTTGGCATCAAGCGGGACCTTCCCCTAGTTTTCACTGTTTTTTTGTTTTTTGGTAACTTCTAGTTTTCAGTTTTCACTTGGATAATAAAGGAGGTTTGTTGTGCCCACAAAGCCAAAATCGCAAGACTTTTTGTAAGGACATTTAAAATCAGACGGTGATGATAAAATAGAGCCTATATGATTCATTTCATGTTACTAGTTATAGCATCAAGCTAAACTTTGCTTTACGTTCTTGCCTTTTATTTTATCCGTCTATCTTGCCTTCAAGGCTTGTGACTTTACGCTCTTGCTGTCACCATGAAGTTTAGTTTTGTAATTTTTTTGAAGGGTACTCTCATGCTTGTGCATAACTAATTAAGTTTTGACGCTATCTAACTAATAAAACACAAGGGTGTGGGGACCAAAAAACACCCACAAAAGTTAATCCAATAGTTGAGATTCATTTAATCTAAGGGCCGGTAATGCATTCTACCCAAAAAAATAAAAGTGCTCATATTTTTTACATATATTACAAAGCTGCCATCAAATCACTTTTGTTCTAGCAACCACCAGTTTGCACATTCCAACACATTATGGTATTTGAAAACCCGCTGCGCCATTTCTTCATATATATATATATATATATATATATATATATATATATATCTCTCTCTCTCTCTCTCTCTTTCTTCCAACGACGTCGCTCCCCTCCGTCAAGAACTGGACTTTTGT
>BPLS01029295.1:249711-277134 GCA_019656275.1 Rhododendron kiyosumense | reverse complement strand
TCGGTTGCATCCTCACTCTTCGCAACCATGTCATCGATATATGCTTCAAGAATTCTGCCGAGCATGCCCTTGAACATCTGGGAGATCATGCGTTGGAATGTAGCCCCTGCGTTCTTCAAGCCAAAAGGCATCACCCGGTAACAGTAAGTGCCGTTGGGGGTAATGAAGGCGGTTTTCTCCTGATCTTCCTCACGCATAGCTATCTGGTGGTACCCCCTGTATGCATCCATAAATCTCAGACGAGCATACCCGGCGGTAGCATCCACCAATTGATTGATCCATGGGCAAGGAAAACAATCCTTTGGACATGCGTCGTTTAGATCGGTGAAATCGATACACACCCGCCATTTTCCACTCTTCTTTCGGACCACCACTGGATTTGCCAACCAAGTAGGGTATTGGACCTCACGGATAGCCCCGGCTTCAATGAGTCGCTCAACCTCTTCATTGACGGCATCTACATGCATTGCCGAACTTCGGCGTGGCTTTTGCATGACGGGCCGCCTCCTTGGATCGACGTTCAAGGAGTGTGAAATGACATCAGGGCTCACGCCGGGCATCTCATATGGCGTCCAAGCAAAGACCTCTATATTATCCTTGAGGAACTGGATCAATATACTACGCTCCGCTTCGTCAAGCTCCGAGCCAACCATGAAGAATCGAGTACCATCCTCGTTGATTGGCACTCGGACCAGGTCCTCCACTACTTTTTCCTCGGTTGGTCTGCCGATCTCATTTGGGCCTTGTAACACTTCATCCACATCCTTGCCAGGGACTTTCTCCCCTGTCGGCTCTGGGATTTCGACCCAATGAACTTCCTCTGTTCTGCTATTGCCGCGAACGGAGTTAACAAAACACTTTTTGGAAACCATCTGATCGCCCCTTATGGTTTCCTGGTGCCCGAACTTGCCTATAAACCGAACGCACTGGTGAAGAGTTGACGCGACGGCCTTCATGCCATGCAACCAATTACGACCCAGTATCGCATTATAAGGGCTCGGCGAGCTTACCACGACGAAGTCTATATCCAGTTGTATCGAGCCGGCAAATATTGGAAGCACTATTCGGCCAAGTGGATATACTGGAGTCCCAGCAAACCCAATAAGAGGGGCGTCCACCGGGGACAATTGATCCTTTGAGAAGCCAAGAGCTTTGAACGCAGAGTAATAGAGAATCTCTGCCGAGCTTCCTTGATCAACCAACACCCCGCGGACCATCTTCCGCCCTATGGGGATCGAGAGGACCAAGGCATCGCTATGAGGCATTGACAACCCCTCCATATCCTTCTCGGTGAATGTAATCGCCCAGATTTGACGAGCCTCCATTTTGCGCTTCAAAGACGGTTGTAGCACCATCACCTCAGGTAACGGGTGATACAACTCGTTATGAAGTTTGTTGGCAAGGCACCGATCCATGGGACCGTGGATGCATTGGACCACACCGTCCAAGGCTCGGACCTGTGGCTGGATCCCCGCGTCGGGCGACTTGTTTCTGTCTATCCACCGATCCATCCTCCCTTGCTGTACAAGCTCTTCGAGATAGAGTTTAAACGGCTGGCATGCCGTCGTATAATGCCCCTGCTCATTGTGATATGAGCAGTATACTCTCTGGTTAGGTTCTCGCCCATCGGCGGTTCCTAGCTTCTCTGCTTCCCCCGTTGGCCATTGAAATCCTGGTAGGTGTCCACCTCGCGGAGCATGCAAAAAATCGGCTCTTTGAAATAAGTGGTAATGGCGAGGTGGTCCCGCCCGTCACTCGGCGGTTTGTCCCATGACTTGCCGCCGCTCCTGCTTCTGCCAGGTCCGCTGCCTTCTTTCTTGGCAATGCTGTTGACTTGTTTCCTTGCCTCTTTAAATGCCGGTTTTGTCGGATCGGCTACTTCTGTAACTCCAGACCCACTGATGGACTCCTCGAGTTCAATATAGCGGGCAACAGTTTGCATCAGATCCGACATGTCGTTCGGCGGCTGGAGCATTAATTCTTTGGAGAGATCGGAGTTCCGATCTAGACCGCGCTTAAACGATGTGGCAGAAGTCCGTTGGTCGCAATTTTCAACCAGATTGTATACGTTGTAGAAACGATCCGAGTAGTCTTTCAATGATTCGCCGATCCCTTTCCTCAGATCTGTGAGGGCCTCGACAGTTTTTGGTGGCCTATTGCTGGCGACGAAACGGGAGGTGAAAGAACGCTCTAATTCGCCGAAGCTGCTGATTGACCCGAATCTTAGTTGTGAATACCATAGCATGGCAGTGTCTGGGAGGCTCAGCGAGAAAGTTCGGCACATCATTGCCTCGCTGAGTCCGCAGAGAGCGGCCATTGATCTGAACTATTGCACGTGAGTTGGTGCATCCGACTTTGGGTTATAGGTATTGAATTTTGGAACATTGAAGTTCATCGGTGGTACCTCGTCCATTATGGCCTTTGAGAAAGGTGCCCCCATCTTTCCAGCCGTTATTATCACCGTTCCTATTTCGTTCGGCGAGATTTCTGCTGAAGGTTTAATGTAAGCCTCATGGATGGTGTCTCTGGAGCACTTGTCCGAGATTGGTTCTTGAATCCCATGTCCGCCGATGCTCGGCTCCGGAGAGCCCCTTTTCCTGGATCCCGTTGCGCGTGTTCTCCCAGGAAGGGATTCCACAGGTTGTGGCGTCACCCGGTATGCAGTCCTTTCACCGGTGCGGGTGTTTACTATGGTTAGGACTTTCCCGTCATCGCCAACCTCACATCTTTCCTCTGGCAGTAGCCCCTCGCTGTCCTTCCGAACATGGCTTGTACCCGCAGAACCCTTTTGGTGTCGCTGGGAACGGTGCCCAGAATCTTCCGGAGATGGTCGGCGGTGATTAGCCATCCCTTTCCCCCTTCCGTTATTCCGCCGATCCTCAACCCTGGTTGGGGATCGATCATCTCGCCAATCTCGAGGCCCTGAGGGATGGGCGTCACTCCTTGCGTTATTCCCTGCGTTGCCGATCCTGGGCGTCACCCTGGATGGGGTTCGCTCATGGAACCCCGTGCGGGTGCTGGAAGCCGTGGCACTTGCTTCAGGGAGTGGCGTTCGTTGGCTACCACCGGACCTATCGGTACGAGAAAACGTCTCGTGACTGGATTCTAAATGAACACGCCCGCTGGTATCTATACGACATCGCGGGCCGAGCCTTGTAAAGGCGGAGGCCCTAGCTGTGTCCGTAGTTTGAATCGGACGGGCCATACTCCTTCGATGCCGTTCCCTAGTCCTCGGAGCGGGTATAGCATCTCGGTGTGCCTGAAGTTCTTCCACCTGCATCCTCAGCCGCAATAACTCCTCCACCATACTCACCGGGAGACCTGGCAGAGGTGGTGGTGGTAGGAGGCTAGCTGTTGACCGGTTAACCCCGTTGATGTGGAACGAGGCTGCTCCAGCAATAGTCGACCCTGTCATCACGGTACCATCAGGCCGCCTAGGGGTACCTATGAGCCCTAGGTCTGCTCGTACCTATTGTGTCGTGGGGGAGACCTGGAAAGCCTGAGGGTTCGTGAAGTGCGCAAGACCAAGCCGTCGGCCATCTGCACCAGTCATCTTTGGGTGTAGTGAAAGCGGTTCCGACGAGATGCCACCACAAGATCTGAGGGAAACAATCCCCAGCAGAGTCGCCAATTGTGGTAGCGTGATTTCCCTAACGGAACCCTTAGAGGAAGTAGCTCTGGTCAAGCCTGCACAAGAAACAACCACGTTAGTGCCCAAGCCCGGATGGTAGAGATTCGGGGTAGGCACTCCGACGGTCAAGTTAGTTCAAGAGAATTCTAAGATGTGAAACTTCTGATCTAGCGTTTTTTTTTCCTCCTTACCTCTGCCACCTTTGCTCCTTTATATAGGTCCAGGAATGGGAGGATCCACCCATATCCGAAGATCATGGGTTGATTACTACGCCCCCTCAAATCAAGCAAAAGATTTGTATTACCCAAAAACGGCCTCCACGATTTGCTCCAATCATTTAGGGAAACGATACCGCGCCACCTGTCTCCCCTACCCAACACTTCATTTTTCCTCATCAGGGAGTAGGGGACGTTCGGTGGCTGGGAACCCTGCCGATCAGACCAACCTGGCTGCGGCGAAATTATCATGGACTCGGCGGGCTGCCGTTGAATCCATTCCTTGTGCCGGACGCAGTCCATCCCCCATGAGGTGATCTATCCCACGTTATGCTCGGCAAGAACCTGCCGAACCAATTGTCTGCCTCAATCCGCCGGAGGAGTTAGTCCAAGTCATGATCGGTGATAACCCGCCGAACGAAGAACACGCCGTCCTTTCTGTTAAACGAATTCGTTCAATCGAGGGGCATTCCTAGACGCAACACGCCGAACCTATTGACCGAACCGCATCTTTCGGAGCATCGCCGAGCGCCATCCGCCACAGAGCACTTAAACAATGTGTAGAAACTTTATATCCATCTCAAAACCAATTGGTAATGAGTGGAAAGGTCCCAGATGTTATTAAGTGATCACCCATTCCATTCCCAAGCAATGTAGGATTGATTTCCTTAACATCTCCCCGCACGTGCAGCCGCGTTTGAGGTCTGTCACGTGTGGCCACTTTTGGGTCCTATCATCGTGCAGCCTTTTTCGTTGGTCTGTCATCGCGGGGTGTGGATTGTGAATTTTATAAATATGGGGTGGAACGGGCCCCGCTCTGATACCATGTAGAAACTTTATATCCATCTCAAAACCAATTGGCAGTGAGTGGAGAGGTCCCAGATGTTATTAAGTGATCACCCATTCCATTTCCAAGCAATGTGGGATTGATTTCTTCCACCCCATATTTTATAAAATTCACAATCCACACACCGCGATGACAGACCGGCAAAAAGGCTGCACGATGATAGGACCCAAAAATGGCCACGCGTGACAGACCTCAAACGCGGCTGCACGTGAGGGGGGATGTTAAGGAAATCAATCCTACATTGCTTGGAAGTGGAATGGGTGATCACTTAATAACATCTGGGACCTTTCCACTCATTGCCAATTGGTTTTGAGATGGATATAAAGTTTCTACATGGTTTTAGAGCGGGGCCGGTTCCACCCCATATTTTATAAAATTCACAATCCACACCCCGCGATGACAGACCAGCGAAAATGGCTGCACGATGATAGGACCCAAAAGTGGCCACACATGACAGACCTCAAACGCAGCTGCACGTGAGGGGGGATGTTAAGGAAATCAATCCCACATTGCTTGGGAGTGGAATGTGTGATCACTTAATAATATCTGGGACCTCTCCACTCATTACCAATTGGTTTTGAGATGGATATTAAGTTTCTACACAATGACAATAGAAGTTGGGATGCTTTGAAAATGTAAGGTGAAAGGACACACTAAAACTTCCCTTGAACAGTAAAGACACTTGCCAAAAATACTGTTCAGTAGAACCCGAAGAGAAGAATATGTCTCCAGAAAATTATTCTGACCGGGACAAAGATAGGTGTGTAAACAAGTTGTTTTTGTAGTCGCGTTTTGAATGACTATTTATTTCATCACCACTGACTGCCCTCCTTAGATGGCATGCCTGTGGACTGTGTATATGTGCAAAAATTATTGAATGGGATGACGTATTATACCCCATTACACATTATTTAAAGAGAGAGGCTTAGATTGAGATGACTCAGTAATTTGATCACAATTATAAAGAAGGGTAGACTCTAGCCTGCCTCGGTGTATACTAGCAATCAAAAATGGGAAAAAAAAGTTTACAACAAAGCGGGTCTTTACAAGACAAAAAATCCCCTTAAAAAAATACTCTGCATCATACGTTTGAGACACTGTCCAGTGAATTTCTCTCACATTAGGCAGATGACATGTACCAAACTTCCAACTCAGAAGTCAAGAAATCATATCAATGACACACATACACAAAATGACTATGAATTCACGCTATGGAAATGCTGCGATATCAGCTATTCCTTTCCAACTAATTTTACAAAAAACAACATATTATGACTGTTTGGAACTTCTACCTATCAACGAACCATCGCGAAAACATTACCAACTATGATTTTACGCTACTTGTCCACTTCAAGCATGTATCATCAACTACCTCTCTATTCCCTTTTAAGTCGTTTGATTTTTTCCCATCTTTGTTTTGTTAAAATAAAGAAAATGGATGAGACACAAGGTTTGGATTGCCTTGGCCAAGATGAAATCAGCCGGCGCCGCTTTCCTCAAAGGATGAGATATGCTAGGTTTACACCTACACAAAAAGTAGGGTATATTTAGAAGAAAATGCAAAATAGGAAGAGGAAACGCAATCCCCATTATACTCCTCCAAACACAAATCATTGAGTCAGATGTTTCGTATTTGAGCTCAAAAGTGGAAAGGATAATCGAAACTAGAAATGGCTAGAGTCTCATAGCATGTTTTGGTATTCCCTATAGGTATCCTGTAGTTATTTCTAATACAAAGCACTTTGTTTCGCAACATATTGACATTGAGTTTGTTTTTAACTCTTACCCCTTATCTCATGCTTCTAGCCTATTTGTTTTAGGTTTACCACTGTTGCATCTGGAGCATCTTCTGGGAAACTATTGGAATATGTGGTCGGAGGTCCCCGGCTTTCTGTCCAAACAGCTTATGGCATGGAGTTTGAGGTAGAACAAGCACGATGTTCTGTTTTGCTTAAATTCCTAATCTTTTAGTAGATATCAATAGTTATTTCCAGCATTTGACATGGAATACGGCAAGACTTTGCCTGGAGTTGCAACATAGTTTCCCCAAAAGGGGCGCTGACGGGGGTTGTGGGGAATAAGATGGTTCCATTTTTTCTTAGTTTTTACAGCTTGCTTTTGTTAGACTCATCTGCTTTTACCATTGTGATGTGTCTGTATTATTCATCTACGGTTTACGGTCACCGAAAATAGATCACATCTAATGAGACTTAATGTAAAAGTGCGAGGGTGATTTTTGTTTTAGCATTTAATAGGATATTCTGTTGTGCTGATCATTTGTTTTTTGTTTTCTGTATTGCCAAAATCTGGTTGTCAAGAGAAATACTTATTCCAATTGTTTGTGTTGGTTTTCTAATCTTCGATTCAGTGCTGCAGCGGTATGGTGATTCGCGTTCCCTTTGTTCGGTGGACTATACATTTCGGTTTGAGTGCAGATGATTGTACTGGGCTTGAATGGAAAAAGAAGTATTAGCACCTTCATTTGAGCTCCTGCACTTACGTTGAATCTGTTGCCCTCTGAAATCTCAGCTTCTGGTATGTCTTCTCCTCTTAATCATGCAAGCCAAATGGTTTTTGATCTTACTCTTCTATTGCTAGCTCTGCAAACATGGGCTCTATTTCTGTTTCTGTTTTTGAAACAATGTTTTGAAAATAAAAACAAGCCCAAACGGCTAGATAAAAGGCTATTCAAGAATTTTGTGTAAAAATATTTCAGTTGGTGTGCAGATCACTGATTTAGCTTGGAATAAAAAAGAAATATCAGCATCTTGGTTGAAGTAGCATAGAACATCATCATGCTCATGAAACCAACTTCAGCCATTCGCATGTCATCCAAACAAATGGAATAGGTCCAATTTGATAGCATTTGAGATGAACTATCAACTATGCACGATATCAAAAAGTTTGTCCAACTGTTTCTTTAGCACAGCCCAAAAAACTAAAGCTTTAACTTCTCCTTTTCTTCTTTTTCTTTTTTTGGCATGTGATCACTGCTCATTATAGGTATGTTGTATGACGTTTCAGTAGGTAGCAGCAAAAGTCAATCACTATCATTTGTTCCTCATTCACCATCCTCAAATCATAACCTCTGTTTAGGTGTCAAGCCAAGACTTGATTATTTAATCTATGCTCTCTAAGGGTCATCACTTTCCACAAATGCCTTACCCTTTATTTGTGAATATGCCTTTCATAGGACAACAAAGGCGACAAGTCCATCTTTCCCAACCACATGAACTGCAGAGCTTGGCAATTTGCCGATTTTGTCGTGCTAAAAGGTTCCAAAACGAGACTCCAACTTTTTGCTGCCATAATGGAGAAGTAGTTCTAACAAGCCCATTTGTCGCTGACATGACACAAAAAAAAAAAACACGAAAAGGGTTTCTCTCTACGTACGCCTAGACAAAGCGATTGTGGAGGCGATTTGCTTGTTCGTGACCCAGGTCTTGTTTTTTCTTTCCTCTTTTCAATGGCGATCTCTGATTTTGAGTTTACCTCTGCTTCTGTCCTAGCATGATGGACCTAGGTCATCAATTTCCAGTTTTACGTTCTCCTTCTTTCATTAAAAACGCTAAAAATGGGAAAAACTCTCAAAACCCTAACTCATCTTTCGCGATGAATGTTCCGCCTGTGTTCCCCTCTTCTGCTGATGCCAGGGTTTTTCTGCATGTGTTTACTAGTTCGTGCCCTACTTCTGTGTCTGCGATGGCTCTGACTTCTAATTTTCCTAAACCTAAATTGCTAGATTTCCTTGACCCGGTTACTGTTCCTAGTAATGGTGATACTTCTTTGGCCACCCAGCTCGAGGATCTAAGTAAGGTTTTGGATGAGAAATCTGTGCCTACTCTTTCTCCAAGGGGAGCTTGGAAGGATAAGGTAGGAGGAAGCTCTGTGGGTCGGGTTAATCTGGAGTTTATTCCTCCACAAGTGATTAATGATCGAATTGTTGTATCTCCCCCTGCAGAGGTTGAGGAACAGGGGTTGGGTCGATGGAAGAATTGCTTGGTGGGTCATTTTCTGAATAAGACAGTTTCGTTTCAAATGGTGCGAAGTATTACAATGAAAATCTGGGATAAGTTTGGTATAAGTGATGTTCTTGCTAATGATTCTGGCTTCTTTTTCTTTGTTTTTGCACGTGATGGTGATTTGTTTAAAGTGTTAGAAGCTGGTCCCTGGCTTATTAGCGGTAAATTGCTAGTTCTTCAGAAGCTGGTCCCTGGCTTATTGGCGGTAAATTGCTAGTTCTTCAGAAGTGGAAACCTCATATGGCATTGATTAAGGAGCAGCTTCAATCTGTCCCCATCTGGGTCCATTTCTATAATGTTCCTTTTCAGTACTGGACTGCACTTGGTCTTAGCTATATTGCTAGCTCTGTTGGTAAGCCTCTCAATTGTGATGAAGTGACTGCCACATGCAAACGGATGAACTTTGCCAAAGTCTGCGTGGAGGTCAATTTAGATTCGATCTTCTTTTCCTAAGTTGTTTGATCTTATTTGCCCCAATGGTGATTCTATGATAGTGAATATTAATATCCTTGGCATCCTCTAAAGTGTTTGAAGTGCAAGGTCTTTGGACACTCGGATGCTCATTGTCCTACCAAGCCTACACCAATCCCTGGGGCTACCCTTGTGGAGACAGTAGGGACTCCTGTTCAAGCTGGGTCTGTTTCTCTTGGGGGGACAAAGCCTGATGTTGCTGTTAGCCCTCCTAGGGAGGGTGGTCCCAAGGATCTTGGACATTCTCAATTGCCTCCTATGCCTGCTACTATTTGTGCTAAGGATATTGTTCAATCTCCTTCTAGGATTTGGATTTGTGATGACGCTGCTATTGAAAAGGTGGTGCTCAGTATACTAAGAATTCTGAATTGGGGGGGTCTAACTCTCAGAAGCAATCTATGGTGGATTCTTTGTTCCCTTCTGCGCATGATATAAGGGATATTGGTTTTGTTACTAGCCTAGTGCTGTTCTTACTAGTAACAGATTCTCTCCTTTGTCTGCGAAGGAGGCTGATATAGCTGTTGGTGGTTTAGATATTATTGCCTCTTATTTGACTGCAATGTTTGAGGTGGTTGGTCAGCCTGTTGAGCCTGCTCCTCCTGTGAGTCAGGAGGTTGTCATTCTTCATTTGCCTCAGGAGGGAAAGGGTAAGGCTAAGGGGAGAGGTGCTGGTCGTAAACCTAAACTTCCTCAATTACTAAACTTGGTTGTTGGAATATAAGGGGCCTCAATAACCCCTTAAAGCAAAAGGAGGTACTTTCCTTTATCAGAGTTAACTGTATATCTCTGTTTGGTGTTGTAGAAGCTGAAATTAGGCCTGAGAATATGGTTTGTACTATTGCTCGGTGTTTTCCTATTGGATGGCAGTTCGCCCATAATTTGGTAAGCTTCCTAGTGGCTCGTATAATAATGGGATGGGACCATTCTTTGCTTTCCGTTTCCGTTATTTCTTGCTCTGATCAGTTGATTACCTTGTCCGTAGAGATCATTGCTGAACATAAGAGTCTCTTTGTCCCTGTGGTTTATGGTTTGAACCTGGCTAGAAAGAGGTTTAGTTTGTGGAATAATCTGAGAACCTTGTTCCCAGTGATTGGTTCCTCTGCCTGGACTCTTATGGGGGACTTCAATGCTGTTCGTAGCCCTATTGAGAGACTAGTGGGTTTTGATGAGTCTATTGCTGCTGACTTTAATAGTTGCTTGGCGGATATTAACATGCAAGATATGTTTACTAAAGGGTACTGGTTCACTTAGACTAATAAAAGGGGGGTACTGGGACTAATAAAAGTCGGCTTGATAGGGTCTTGGTGAATGATATCTGGCTGGATTCTTTTCGGGATGCTGAAGTGGTTGGACATTCCCCTGGGATCTCAGACCATTGTGCTCTTGTTCTCTCAGTTGTGCATAAGCGCTTTAAAGCTATTCCGTTTCGTTTTTATAATTTTTGGATGAACAATGGGGGCTTCAAGGATTTGCTTATTCAATCTTGGAAGTTTGTGTGGTTGGGAATCCTATGGAAAGGCTTAGTGTTCAGCTCAAGGGTCTGAAGCCTTTGCTTAAAGCTTTCCATAAGGAACATTATAGTAACCTTAGTGGAAGGGTAAATGGGGCTAGAGAGAATTTGGCTAAAATTCAAGGCTTGTTTTTTAAATTTCCTGCTGATCTTTTCTTACATGATTTGGAAAAGGATTTAGTTCAACAGTTCTATTCTTTAAGCAATGTTGAGGAGTCTTATAAGCGGCAGAAATCACGGGTTAACTGGCTTGCGTTGGGGGATAGGAACACGAAATTTTTTCACCAAAAGATGATTGCCCATAGAATGCGGAATACTATTCTTAGTTTGGTTAATGGCGAAGGGATTAGATTGGAAGATCCTGTTGCTAGTGAAGGTGAGATCCTTGGTTATTAACAGGGGTTGTTGGCCGGGGACAGAATTCTCTCATAGAAGGGATGCCATTGGTGTCTTATTTGAGGCTATTCGAAATAAAGTGTCTCAGGAGTTTTTTGTGGGCCTTAATGGGCCTGTTTCAGAAAATGAAATCTGGACAGCTTTAAAGTCTATTCATAGGGATAAAGCCCCAGGTCCAGATGGCTTTAATTATGCTTTTTTCCTTGATAACTGGGATATTGTGAAGGATGATTTTGTCACCGGTGTGATGGCTTTTTTTGCTTCTGGTACAATGCCTCGTGGTTGGAATTCTACTGCCGTAGGTTTGATTCCCAAGGTTCCTGCCCCAATCTCCATTAAGGATTTTAGGCCTATAGCCTGCTGCAACACTGTCTATAAATGCGTAACCAAGATTTTGGCTAACAGATTGCTAATTGTTCTACCTATTGTCATTGGGCCCTCTCAATCAGCTTTCATAAAAGGAAGATCTATTATGGATAATATTTTACTCATGCAAGAACTTGTGAGGGGCTATCATAGGGATCAAGGGGCTCCACGATGTGCTATTAAACTGGACGTCATGAAGGCTTATGATAGTGTGGATTGGGAATTTCTATTTGGGTTAAAGCCTGTGTCACTACCCCTTGGTTCTATGTTCTCATTAATGGAGAGTTGAAAGGGTGGGCAAAAGGGGATTGCGACAAGGGGACCCTATTTCCCCTTATTTGTTTTTGCTTATCATGGAGGTTTTGTCTGCTTTGTTACAACTCAAAATTTCCCAGGGTTTTTTCTCTTTCCATCCTAAATGTGCTGCTTTGTCTCTATCTCATTTAGTGTTTGCTGATGATATGTTCATACTATGTGGGGCTAATTCTCCAACATTTGCTACTATTGATGGATTGTTGAAGGTTTTCCATTCCTATTCTGGGCTGCAGCCTAATTTTAGTAAGAGTGCTTATTTTTTTGCTGGTGCCAGCGCTTCTTTGAAAGTAGATCTGAGGTCTATCCTGGACATTCCTGAGGACAGTCTCCCTGTAAAATATTTAGGGGTTCCTCTTATTTCTTCAAAATTAAGGCATTCTGATTGTGTGATTCTTAAGGAAAGATTGTTGAAGAGAATCCAATCTGGGTCCAATAAGCTTTTGTCTTTTGGGGGGAGAGCTCAGTTGATTTCTTCTGTTCTTTTTAGTATCCAGGTTTATTGGGCTTCTATATTCATTCTTCCTAAGAAAATTTTGAAGGAACTAGAAAGTTTGCTCAGTGCTTTTCTTTGGAAAGGATTGGAGTTGAAATCCTCTGGAGCTAAGGTTGCTTGGGCTGCAGTTTGCGTTCCTAAGAAAGAAGGTGGTCTGGGTTTTAAGAGGCTTACTGAATGGAACAAAGCTTCTATGTTAAGGCATTTATGGGCTCTTTCCAGAAAGGAAGACATTCTATGGGTCAAATGGATTCACTCTTATGTGATAAAAAATCGTAGCTTCTGGGCTATGGATCTCCCCCAAGACTCTTCTTGGACTCTGCACAAGATCTTTGGTTTGCGAGGAGATGGTCAGAGGTTTATTCAACACAGGATTGGTAATGGTTGCAACACTTTTCTTTGGTTAGGTAACTGGCATTCCCTAGGTCCTTTGGACCTTAAGTATGGGGATAGAGTGGCTTTTAATTTAGGGAGATCCCTTAATGCGAAAGTTAGTACTATAATCCATAATGGGGGATGGAGATGGCCAAGGAATAGAAATGTTATAGTTAAAAAGATTATGGATAACACAGCTCCTGACTTGCTGCCCCATGAAGGGAGAGAGGATATAGTTATGTGGACCTTGACTATGTCTGGTTGCGATTCTACTAAGTCAGCATGGGAAGCCTTGCATTTCAAAGCTCCTGTTGTTGGTTGGTGGCCCATGGTCTGGTACAAAAAACACGTCCCAAGGTGGTCCTTCATTTTGTGGTTGGTTGTTCATGGAAGGCTTTCTACCAAGGATAGGTTGTGTAATTGGGGAATTATAAATGACTCCATCTGTGTGTTGTGCCATAGGGAAGTGGAGAGTCATTCCCATTTGTTTTTTGATTGCCCTTTTTCCTCTTCTGTTTGGCTCTGGGTTAGGGCTGCTTGTGGCCTTCCAACCCACACATGCGATCTCAATTCTGAAATTCAGTGGGGTCTTCTTCATAGCAAGGGAGGTTCTACGAGGTCTACTTTGTTTAAGCTCGGTTTAGCAGCCTTTGTCTACCATCTCTGGAAAGAATGAAATTGTCGTATTTTTCAACAGTTGGGTCATGATCATTCTGCTGTGGAGCAAATGATTTTGGAGGAAATGAAGAGTTGTACTAGCTCTTGGAGACATGAGATTAAATCCCCTGACAATCTCAGAGTTTGTTGTGATTGGAGGATTACTGATTCAGTTTTCTTGTAATTTTCTTTCTAGTTTGGTTAGGCTGGTCAGGTTTTGGTTGATTTTAGTTGGTTTGGTTGTATTCTTTCTTGAGTTTTGGGCTCAGTCCCTTTAATAAATCTGCTTTTCTCCAAAAAAGCCCATTTGTCCCATCAAGCCTACAAAACTTGTTCACTTCTCAAACTGTTGAAGCTTTGGAATTCAGCAAACACATCTATGCCTATAATAGCATCTTCGGTTTCACATCCTTTAGCGTCATACTAGACAAAGGACTTGCTAATTCAACAGGAGGAGTTTACACATTTCGTGCACAAGGGCAAATTTACCTTGAATTGCCATCTTTGATTCCATCAGCTACTTCTCCTTGTTACTTCCAACTATACTTCTATGATACTGATAATGAACTCCAGAATAGGTTAGACATTATGAAAACTAGCTGGACAAAAAGAAAAAACCCCCCACTTAACCCACACTTTGTAAGAACACTAATGAATATGCTCTCTGCAAACCCTTATGCCATGTTTTTTAGGAGACTAGACCAAAGATCATTGGATTCATATGGAATACACGTAAGGACTGACGTCAAGCTCGACCAAAGGGTTTACAACTCCCCATCAGCTGACTAGGTGGCTGCAATATGGATAGAAGGAAATAATGCAAATGTCACACATGAACGTGACATTATAGTGCACTCAAACTTTGGACATAAACATATAGTTCGACAATATTATGGTTGCTATGATCCGTTATAATAATGAGGAGTGATTTTTCTTGTTTCTTAAACCTCCTGTGCCTTCTTGCTTTGTCATGACACTTCCCAATCCTAGCATTTTCCCTTAATTTGTTTAATTTGGTTATTTTTCATTCGTGTTTACTATCACTTTGGTTGTTGGTTAAACTGGTAAAAGGTGAAGCCTGACTGAGGCTGTAGTTTTTTCCTATATAGCTAACGGGGTTTTGCCTGCATCAGTTTTGCCGCTGATCTGGGCCAGCTGGGTTCTTGAGTTATGCCGTTATAAAGCATTAGTTTGCAGTTGCGAGACTCCTGATAACTAATATGCTGCACTCCTTGTTCGGTCATAGGAACAACTCCAATTGGGGTACTTCCGTTAAAAACTTGAGTCCTGATTTAAGATTTGAATCTTAAAAGCAAAAAAATAAATGCTTCTGTGAAGAGGAAATTCATCTACTTATTTCCTAGCAAGTTATTTTTCTGTATTTTGATATCCATGTCTGTTGTTTCAGCTTTTGTTGAAATTGAAACCCCATCAAAATTCAGTTTTATTCAGGTTCATAATTTTCAATTGCTTCTATATTGCCTCACTTTTGCATTTTGATAATTTCTTCTGTTTATTCAGTTTTCATTGCAGTTAGATGCTCCTCTGTTGGGATGAAAGATTAGAAGTCTCAGTGCTGGAGGAATGAGCTTGACATAGGTTCAAACAGTTTATGCCTTGGTAGCTTTCTTCCTTTTCCTTTTCCTTGTGGGAAGATAAAATCCCTGATTTTTCAGATCCAATGTACCCTTGATGTTGGTGTAGTTAGAGCATCTCAAACAAGAGATGTTAATTTATTTTTAAGGCTTATGTGGCATTTTGACATCCCCATTTGACATCAAACTCTCCCTCTCCAACCCTTATGTCAAAAAAATAGAGCTCAAACTTAAAAGGAAAAAAAGAAAAGAATAAGAAACCTCAAATGGCAGAATTGTTTTTGAACTTCCAAAGGTAGTTTTTGAAAATTGACATGTATAGAGTTAGATGTCAAAATTGACATGGAGTGGGAGGTGTTGAAGCCACCTTAGCTTTGGCATGAGTGAAGGCATATATATTGGATTGTCCATTTATGTCAAAAGTAACCGTTGGAGATGTCATCTCAACTTTGACATTTTTTGTTGGAGATGCTCTTAGTGACAGAGCCAATCGGCGCTATGTTTTTTAAGAACATAAGAACAAAAAGGAAAAATGCCCGGTGCCAAAATTCTTTTGCATGGGTGGAAACTTATGAGTGCAACTTTTGGACCAGTACTACACATTGGTTTTTAAATTTTTTTTTTCCAGTTTTTGAAGAACAACAATTCTACACCGATGTTTATAAGGCTACACATCAAAACATGTATTTTCATTTCATATGCTTTTTTTTATCCTACATCTTCCTTTTTGTTTCCCTTTCCTCAAACGATAATTACACACATTTGTTTATACTTCGACAATCATGTATTTTGATTTCATCATCTACTATTGATATACTACCCACGTATACGACATGCAATGCACGTGCCAATTCACTAGTTTAAACAAAGGGCAAGGGGCCCTGCGATTGCTCAAGTCACCGTGTCAAAGAGCATTTTATTAAACAAGTCACCGTGCTCTTCATCCGTTGTGCAACATTTACTGATGAGGTCAATTATATGGGTAGTGGTGACCATGTTAGTTGCAAAAAATGGATGCAATGGGTGTTTGGAAAAAGAAAGAATTGCTCTCTTGCAACTCAAAGATTCCATCAACTTCCCAAACGGAAACTCATTGCCATCTTGGGAGAAAGATGATCACTTGAACTGTTGCCAATGGGAAGGTGTGGACTGTAATTTCACGACCCGACGAGTTATCAAACTTTCATTCAATAACGCAAGAAAGAGATGGGAATTAGATGGTCACTGGCGCCATCTAAACGCATCTATTCTTCGCCCCTTGAAATCACTCCGAAGCTTAGACTTGTCTCAAAACCAGTTCCGTAATTCCGTAGGGAATGAATTAAGGTATGTATGGTGTCTGACTTCTTTTACGTAATGAAATGAACAGTTTTGAAGGTATGTATGGTGTCTGACTACGCCAGTGACTATGGTATGGTATTTGAGACCATTTCTTCACTATTAATTTTAAGGTACATATAATTTCTATGTCCTGCATACAAGAATTAGCCGGCTTAATCCGAGAACTATCCTTTACAGAGCATGTGAAATGAAACATTATCCATCGTCTCTCACGCATTTTTTCTTTACTTTGTGATCTCGATAAATATCAAAAAATTGTGTTGATTATGATATCTGTAAGCGAAAATTTCAAAATACCCCCAAAGTTTTACACCAAAATTCAATTAGACTCCCAACCTTTTAAAAACTTCAATTGTACTCCAAACGTTATCTTCCATTAATTAAAATGCCCCCTTCCGTTCGAATTACTAACGGATTCCGTTAAAGGCTCTGTTAAATAGTGTCCCGATCGAATTTTGATGATCTGAGCTGCTCAATGTGTTCAAAACGTGATTTTAAGAATACTCGCGAGAAATCAGCAAAAAAAAAAGAAGACCGGGAAGGGTTTCATCTGAACAGTTTTTTATTGAATAGAGCTTCATCTGAACAGTTTTTTATTGAAGAAGAAGCCTTTCCCGGTCATTTGTTTTGCTAATTTCTCACGTGCACCCTTAAAATCACGTTTTGAACACATTGAGCGACTCGGATCATCGAAATTCGATCGGAAAAGGGGAGGTGCGGATTTCTAAAAGAAGAATTGGTCCCTGGCGAGTTGCATTGTGCTCCTTCGAATTTTTTTATACTTTTTGATACAAACGGCGATGGACTTGTATCATTTGCAGAGTGAGTGGCTACTTGTACGAAATGTTTACAATTGGGGTTCACTACATTATCCAAACCTCTTAAGCTATAAAAAGGCAGTGTGTCTAAAGTCGTTTTTTTTTTTCTGTTGCTGTAACAAGCATATATTCTTTGTAACAATTCTCAGCATACCGGAGTTGAGCTTTTCTGTAGCATTTAAAATGTTTGACATAAATAACATTTTAATGGGTATGTCTACCATGTGAGTTTGTTACACACATTTCATGACATTTCGTCTAGCTTCCTAGATGTTTGAGGATTCTTCAAGGGGAGCTTCTATGGTGTACCAAGGATAACATTCACAACAAAAATGGCGTAAGCTTGAAAAAACAATTACAAAAATACGAGTAACATTTATCGCATAGTTTGTACCAACAGATTTTCTTCACAATTGGCACAAAATTTACCACAACGATGCATAACATTTTCCAACAATAACAGCAACCACAAGATGTCATAACTTTCTGTAAATTTTACCCAAATATGGCAAAAGATATTTTGTAACTTTTTATGGTCTCCCGGGTACATCATAGATTTTTCCTTCTTCAAGATATATTTCTTTATTGTTGCTAATAGCTAGTAAAACAGTTCTCCATTTGCTGAAACTCTAACTATGAATCTACTTATATCTTGTATGAACTCTCAAGTTTTCAACCTTTGGCCTGAATGAACAGACAGATAGACAAGGAGGAGGAATTTAAGAAGGTGATGGCATTGATGCGAACTTATAACAGGCAGGGGGCTCACCACAAAGATGGACTGCGTATTGGACTAAATGTTACTAGTTCTGTAGAAAATGGTGGTCTCCTAGAGTACTTCTTTGGAAAAGACGGCAACGAATGCCTTGAGCATGAGAAATTTGTGCAGTTTCTCAGAGACTTGCATGATGAAGTTAGTTGGTCACTCTCTCTCTCTCTCTCTCTCTCTCTCTAAATTTTTTGAAGTGACTATAGTTTGTGTTATGATCTCTTCTAACCAGGAAACAGTATGTTTTTTGGTGGTTGTATTTTGTATTTTCAGTGTGCATAACAAGTGCAAGTCAAGGTGCTTTTATAGTGCAATACTATGGGTTTAGCATCCATCTTGAACCGGTTTGAAATAGCTCTATCACATGCTTTACTTGAAACTTAAATTTCAGGTTGCAAGATCAGTAAGCCGTACTCATAACCGTGTTTTTGCACTTTCCTAGACCCTGTAGTCGTTACGCTTCCTGACGATATTGCATCACATTATAGCCCTCAAATTTGGTGTTAGGAACTAACTGTCCGAGGTAACATGACGTGTGGTTCTGTCGTGGTAGTTTTAGCAGAGTTTCCGTATTAGAAATCAGGAAAATAGAAATCCATATACGTCATCTTTGTTCTTGGAACTCTTCCAAAGCAATCAGTACTTCCATGATTTGCATTTTGTCCTTTAGGAATGCATTGAAGATGAAGAATGCTTTTAGAGAGGAATGAACTTCCCCTAGTTCAATCTTGCTTGAAATTCTAGTTCAAAACTACATGATGAATTGGAATGTTTTACTTAACTCGATTTATTGTGGTACCCAATCGGCAGAGTAATCGTAGTTTGTTCGATAACTTCTGTTGAACAATAACAGTTTTCCATTCCTCCAGCTAATCTGTGTCGTCACTTAATGTGTGCAGTATAGGAAAAATGTGTATCTATCGTTCTTGATATCAGAACAGTATTGTGATTGTGCATGAATCGAAGACAAGACACCATATGAATTAAGTACCAGCCACCAAGCTCTTTTAAATTTCATATTTCTTTTTTCAAAGTTGTTTATAATGTATGGATTGATAAGTATGAATTATGTGCATTACCGATGCTCTAGATTTTGAACAAAGTAAGTAAGATAATGAGCACAATTGAATCAAATCTGTAAATGACCTACCCTCTCTAATGCCTTCAAGTTTTGATTTTGGGGTTATGCTTCCACAGCATAAGGTCCCTTGAAATCCTTGACTTTTGGCAGTATAGGAGGGTCATTAAAAATATTTGTGAATAGCCACTTTTCGCCCATATAGTCATTCTTTTTTGAAATAGTTGTAACCCTCTTTAAACGAAGGAAAGGCCAGGCAAATTGCTAATCCATAAAGCATCTCAAAGACTTTTTGAAACCATCTTTCTTTGACGAAGATGACGACGAGTATGATTGGGTCGACAGAGACGGACACAGTAATCGAGAAGCTAGCACCATTTTCCTTGTCGTTTTCAACTTTCTGAATTATTGCGTGTTAATTCACATTAACTGATTGCCAAGCACTATCTAATTTCTTTTTCCTTTCTCCGGATTGACGTGATAAGAGCGAAGATTTTGTAATTTATCTTCTCTTTTTTTCACTTTTTGTATTTTTTGGGAGAATTTTGAAAGGATTTATCATCTTTATTAAGGCATGAGGTGCAAAAAAGTCTAATTTTATGGTTTTAGAAATCATCTGAAAATCATACACAACTTATTATACGCTTCATTGGGGATTTTTTCTTCTTGAATGTCTCCTTGCAATTTCAATGAACACTACTTGTTTTATAATACGCCTCGATGGAACAATTGATGTGGAAAAATAGAATGAGAGCATCAAATTTTCAGATCTCATTGTCTCAAAACTTTCTCACTTGAATGAGCACCCACCGGCCTTTGAAAAAATCGTTTATTGTGGCGATTTCTAAAAGTTTTTAGCACCAACAGAAAGAAGGGAAAAAAAATTGTGAATTAATAAGCTACACATGACATTTCCTTGCTTACGAGTGTGTGGCCTAACATTTATCTTGGAACAGGTGACATTACCACAAGAAATTGTAAATAGGTTTTTTCTATTTTTGTAACATTAATAAGCTACACAACGTTTGGTGCTACAAATGATTTTGGGTAGAACAAGCAAACGTATTTTGAGGGGAACTTGTCATAATTTAGTAAACTAAAATTAAGGTCAAACTAAATTATTGAACAATTCTAGTTGAGAACACTTAATCCACTATGATCTAGCCTGATAGATCGCTTAATTAATCTAACCATCCACAAGGGAGGCTGTTTACCAATTTTTCCCTCGATCGAAATCGACGGAGATTTCGGGAAACAAAGCCAACAACAAAAATAAAGGCGAATGCGGCTTGTCTCCACAAACGGATTTGAGGTTCCTTGCTGTATTTCAGGACTTCACCGGAAAAGAAATGGCGAATGAATCAAATGCTACTTTTTTGGTGGTGATGAATTGACTCGTAAAAGAAGACCGTCACCCGCCAATCTTCAAAAACAGAATCGACCCATCGATTGGGCGGAGTGGATTGATGGTTTAGTGAAGTGGGGTGGAGTGGAAGAAAAATAACAAATGGACTTTGTTATTTTTTCAAGGTAGATTTACAATCAAGAAGGACGGATCCCCATTGAAAGTAAGAGAGTTAATTTAATCCTACTCCTAGGAAGACAAAAATTAAGTACAAAGTTAAGACTTTGATTTGTTGAAGGAGTTTACAATGAAGCCAAAAGAGGCTATTTATAGAAAATACAATGTGTAGGAAATAACTTCCTAACTGCTCACTACTCTTCATCATCTTCCAAGTGTACAAATAACTTCCCACAAACTCCACAGTGTGTAGGAGCATGCCACTTGTCTAAATAACTTCTCTTCAACTTAGGACAATGACAAGTGTCCTTTTAACTTCCAAATGTATAGGAGCATGCCAAGTGTCCTGCACTTTATTAAAATACAAACAAATAAAAACTAGTTATATTATTAATACGAAATAATAAAATAGGAAGCATTCCCATAAATGCGACCTTTCGGTCGATCGACAGGCGGTGAAATATGGTACAAACAGAGGCCCAACTATACTACAACAAATTCCCATGTAGACTGCCCAACACATCCAGGAATCAATAGAAATTGAGAATGAGAGTCAAGACTTGAATGCCAAACAAAGATTTCGGAAGGCTCCTAAATGCTAAGGTGACAATTGGCTAACCCCTTTGCGTTCCTCCCCTCTTTTTTGTACTTGGGAAACATACTAAGTACTGCACCCCGATGCAGCTCTGGCAGAGAAATGTTTCTAATAGGGGGGCCGTAAATATTTAAGCTTCTTATTTATATGTCGTTGACTGTTGTGCACAGTTTTGTGTTAATTTGAGAGTGTGTCTCTGCCTGTCCAGCGGCGTAGCTAGAAATATGCATTAGTGGGGGGCATGCTCTATGAAATAAAAATTCTTGTGACACCGAATCTCTCACATTCCACCGACCGACAACTTAATGTTTTTTGACAATACAATGGTAGCTTGCGTGTTAATTACATAACGAGAAACAAATGGGGGCTTTCTTATTTTGAAGCAATATTTTGTTCACCCACCTATTGCGAATCCTCAATAGAGTAGATAATGCTATCATGTCGATCAAATTTTGAGTTGTTAAATAGAGTATCCTAAATTGGCTCCACCACTAGCCTATCTACTTAAAATTGGCCCAGCTCAAAAGCCTAGGGGTGCCAAAAAAACTCGGTGGCCACTGTCGGTTTCTTTAGCATTGGCGGTCGATTATTTGTGTTGTCACTATCATGGTTTGCAATTCAAGTGGTGGGCCATTACCCTAGCTAGTAGGAGTAATGTGAAAGAAGGAAAAAAGGGGAAGGAGTTCGAGAAGGAAAGAAAGGAAAATGAGGGTTTTGCACAAGGGGAGAGGAGACCAACTCCTCATGGCGGGCTAAACCCGTCTTCTAGGGCGTAGAATAAGTTTGTACTCTGAGTAACGTAGATTTTATAGCTTGTGTTGGATTTAATATTCGGATTTGGTTGAATGAATTAGATGATTTCATGTTTATGAAATTGATATTATTTTTTTCCATATAATTTTTGTTTGTTATCTGCAATTTCAATTACTTTTCATGTAGTGATTGTTAATTGAAATTGTGGTAATTGAACATGATAGCCGGATCTTACTAGTAAGATGATTCGTGCTGGGAGAAAATAATCTATGCCGCTACATGATATTTGAAAATTCTTAGGAGAAATCGCGAGGGCCCGCGAACCATGACGGTATCCAAACTTTAGACTCTAAAATATTTTTATTAATGGACTCTACACATCACAGAAACTTAGACTGGACTAAAGCTCCAATGGGGTTATTTCATCGGACTTTAGACTAATATGCTATATAATAATGCCTTACTTTTTAGTTTACGTATATAAAGTTAATAAGGAAAATATTTTAGTGCGCATTACAAAATTTTAAGAAAATTTGTAATATCAAGAAATACGATAATAATTAGTATTAAAAAGGAATCTCTAGGAAGAAAACAACAAATTATGAAACTAGCTTGAAAAATATATATATTTTGATAAATTAAAATTATTGTCAATAACAATTTGATTACGATGTAAAATGGTTAATTGTTAAGTTATCACCATAGTTAATAAAATAGTTATTTAATCACATCGGAATAAAATATTATGATTTTAACAAGGAAACGGGCAACTTTGTTAGCTGTAAAATGAGATGATGTGATTAAGACCATTGAATTGTTATTTGATTCGGCATTACTTAGCATGTTAAGCTTACGTGAATGTAGAATTGGACAATTGGTACACTGGATGGTACTCGTGTTTAGATTTAAATTTGATTGGACGTTAAAATTTTGGAAAGTGAAATGATGAGAAGTCACAGTTGTGACGGTTTCGGTTAGGAGAAAATCAAAGTGGCCGAGAGCACGGTAGGTCCTGAAAGTATGGTCGGTAGAATCGACACTTGTGATTAAAAGACCAGTGGATATCTGTATCGAACCCTGAATATGGCACTGTTGGATTTATCTTCCAGATATTTACCGGGGATGGGTTTTGTTGATTGAAACTGGAGTACTATGGGTATCATTTCTTGTGGATAGTTGGTTTATCATTCACTCTTTGTGATGGTACAACTGTGTTTGACCCGATATGTAGTTTGGTCTTATTCATTTGGGACCCTTTAGCTGGGCAAGTAAGGAGATGATAAATCTGCAGAGTTGTCATAGTCAGAAATTGTTTGGGAGGAGTATTTCTAATGGTGGAGAAATCTAGAATTCACTAAAAATCAAGAAATTCATAAAAAGTTAATTGTTGTTACCATCTATTAACTGTTTCTTTTATTGTTACTCGACATGTTATTACTTGTATTGTATGAATTAATGGGTTAGGGTATTTATTGAGTGAATCTCATCTCTCACAGTACAGAGTACCCTGGCCCCGTACCAGCACTCCGTATCTTCCAAGAGAGCCACCAGAGGTGAAAACTGGGCCAATATTGCTTGAGATTCGTAACAAGAGTCGGCTCTGACATTGTTTTCAATAAAATGTAGATTTTTGTATTATTTGGAATGTGTAAAATTTTGTATAAAGACAAACAAGGGCGTAAAAGTTTGAAAAATATGAGGTATTTTAGGCCTCGTTTGATAACAGTGATAGATGGATAAGATTCGTATGGAGATGGGATTATGATTGGGATTCGTAAGGAGATAGGATTAGTAATGAGAAGGAATTGATAATGAGTATGTTTGTTTGGGATGAGATTAGATGATGGGATTATTAATATCATGTTTGTTTGAGATGTGATTAGATGATGAGATTGGATTGATAGAAGAAATTAGTAAAGAGAAGGAATTGGTAATGAGAAGGGGTTGGGTTCGGACTATGAATACCAAGTCCCACGGGGTATTGTTAATACTCTCTAATCCCTGGATTCGTTATCCCAACGGATTACGAATCCAAACCAATTTTGGAAACCAAACGAAGTATTGTTAATCTCTTCGGCTTAATAATCCAATCACAACTCCCAGGAGCTTTAACAAACGGGGCCTTAGAGTTTATTTAAGAAAAAGCCGGGTCGTTACAGTATTACCCAAACATAATTTGCGCTTGACCTAAAAAAAAAAGAATAAAAAATTACCCAAACATACCACGTATTAATCTCCCCTTCAAAAATTTTTTTTATTTTGGCCGCGGACGAACAAGCCGTTAAGGTTAAACCAATAAATGCCTTCTCATGCGGAGGTCGAATAAGAAGATTTTTCGCTTAGTTATACTACTTTCTTTTTTCTTTTCTCTTTGTTTTGGAGTCTCCTAACATGATTAAAAAATTTGTGCTGACTGCGTTACGTATCAAAATCATGTGTTTCTCTTGCAGGGATTGGAATTTTGTCAAATTTGACTAAGTTGGAAGAGCTTGATCTTTGCTGGAAGAATCTTGGAAATGGCATTCTACAGTCCTTGAGTAGCTTTTCAAACCTGAAGAATCTAAATTTGGCTTTTACCAATTTGAATGGGGCAAATTATGTCAAAGGTAAGTTTTTTTTGTCAATCGATAGGGTTACGATTTTATAGATAGAACAAAAGAAGTGAAAAAAATACATCAAATAGGGCGCATCCATCCTCTTGAAGAGAGGAAAGAAGCCACACCAGAGGCCTAAACTCCCATGTAGAAAAGACAAGACCTCTCACTGCTTTTTGAGCAATACTATGGGGAACCCAATTACCACTCCTCCTAACAAAGGAAAACTCTGCAACAGAGAATCCATCTCGAAGCTGTAAGATATCTGCTAAAATCACCCCAGCCCCCTGATGGTCTACCTGACGCCTTTGCACCAACTGTACCAAATGTTGTTAATCCCCTTCAACAAGAATTGCATCCAGCCCAAGCTCCCTTGCAAACAGAAGCCCATCCCTTGCTGCCATTGCCTTCACCACTAACGGATCAGTCAAATGCTGCCTCCCAATTGCCCTTGCTGAAACGAATTTCCCATTCCAGTCGCAAATGACCATTCCCATACCACATCGCCCCTGTGCTTATCCATGTGATGGCTGATTTTTCAAATGGGACAGAAGAAAAGTAAAAAAGGATAATCACTCACCACCCAAGTTAGGAAATTAACAGGATACAAATTGACACCACACGAGGATTTAACTGGGGATACAGGGCGTAGGGATCGCTAACCACTCTAAAAAATCCACTTAAGAGATACAAAAATGAAATAAGAAGATAAGCTTCTCACTAGCCAAAGGCTATATTTTAATTCAACACACAATTTCGGATTTCATTCATAGCAACACAATTTATAGGCAACTTGAAACAGCCGTCCAAGAATTGAAAAAGATACTTAACATTTTCAAGACACAAATTAAAAGAATTTGACCATAGACTAATAGAAAAATGTGTTTGACTCTTGAAAACATAGAAGACACTTAGAAACTTAAAAAATAACATAAAAACATTCCTAGAGAAATTGAGGACGCCATGAGAAATGCAAAAGGCTGACTTGATACTTGTTAAAAAAAATAATTTAATGTTGTTATGAAACTCCGTTATCAAACTCCCTTGGTTGAAAAAGACTCGCCCTCGAGCCTTCGTTGGAAGTTTTGGGCTTGGTGAACTTTTTTTTTTTTTTCTTCTTTCTCTTGTGCGGAAGATTCTCTTGTATAGGAGTAACTTCCTTCATGACCACTGAAAGCCTCTCCCGCTTCCTTTTCTTTACTTGCGGAGACTATTACATTACGCGTTGACCGTTCACCTTTAATTCATAAAAATTTTCTGTACCGCGATAGACGACACTCCTTAATTTCCCGTTCTTCCGATCCTTGATTTCCCGCAACTAAATTGTTATTCGGTAATATTGACTGGGACTTAGGGATAAAACAGAAAAGACAATATAAAGTTTTCAAATCTTTTATGCTGTGTTTAATCTGGTTTTTAAAATTTTTTTTGAAAAATAATAGGGGCAATAATTTGAGAGAGATAGAGAGAGAAATGTTGAAAATAGGGGGAATTTAAAGAAATTTTTTTAAAAAATTCTCTTTGAAAAGTGAAGAGAACAAGGCGTTAATAAGTTGGATTCCCCAAAAGGGACGAGTAATTTGGGAAGGAAAGAGTAATATATATATCATTAATCACACACCATCCCAGTGATTCCACCACACCCTTATCCCCACGCCAATTACTCCCTCCCCTGCGATCCCACGTCAACCCCACTCGGCACTCGCCCACATTTATTCCTTCTCTTATATACATATATGCACCCATATCACCACCACTTCCCACACACACCCAGTGGCGGACCCAAGAATTTGACATAGTAGGGGCACTAATTTTCTTTTTAACGTGATAATATATGAGTTACAGTTAATCACATTCACATCAAAATAATTTTAGCATTCATGATAATGTAATAATTTTAAAATGTATATATATATATTTTAATAAAAGCTAGCTACTTGGGCAAACTTTGCACCTCGACTATATAAGTTAAAAAAATATTTATTACATGTTCATCATCTATTTTCCTATTATTAACTCTACAAGTACAAGTTTTGGGGACCAAAATTTACGAATACAATGTGCGGGTTTATATTGAGTACTACATAAATAATTGGAGATGTTGAGGAGTGAGAGAAACATTGGTTGTGAAAGAGTTCTAGTGTATTTTGGAAAAAACAAAACAAAAAAACTTAGATCGGAGATGATGGGGAGTGGGAGTTCTAGTGTATTTTGAAAAAAAATACCAAAAACCAGGAGTGGGGACTCGAACCCATTTCCTTTCATTCCAAAAAAGGGCCACTTTCCAGTTTCCACTATACCAAACAACAAACTTCTTGCATATGTGGGACATATTAAATATATATACATATAAAATCTGGAAATTTTTTTGTTTTAAAAAGGGCATGGTGTCACGTGCTCCAAGGTGCACTACAACAAAAATGATAATTAATGACGAAATTCCTGGTGACGAAACTAAATTTCGTCTCTTATATGTCTATTTAGAGAGGAAAAACATGTTTCGTCTCCAATTAGAAGGATAAACAAATTTAAGGGAGAGGAAATTTTATTTTGTCGCCAATAGTAGTAAATTAGTGAGGAATTTTTTTTTTCGTCTCCAAAAACTGAGGACAAATGAAATTATAGGTGAGGAAATTATTTTTTTCGTCGCTAATAAATTCCCTCCATATCTTTTCCCGGGAGTGTGAAATCCTCAAACCTATAGACGACGGAAAAATTCCTCACAAAAGAGAATACTTAGGGTGAGGAAAGTTTTTTTGTCACTGATGGTATTAAAATCAATTTGCTTTTACTGAAATTTCATTTTGGCGGGGTATATTAAATATTGGGCGGGATTTAAAATTGGAAGTGAGGAAAAATTTTGTCACCAAAATGTATGGTCCCACAACCCAACCCCAGTAAACATCCATCTCTTCACCGTTCACTCCTTCTCACCAGCTAATTAAGCCCCCAAACACCGATTCAGAGAAGATGATCGAAGACGAACAGGTGCGTTACTCCCTCCTTCCTCTCTCTCTCTCTCTCTCTCTCTCTCTCTCTCTCTCTAACATTGTAAACATC
>BPLS01029295.1:197046-219711 GCA_019656275.1 Rhododendron kiyosumense | reverse complement strand
ACGCAAATAAGTAGTAGGTGATATGATTCAGAAAGAAAGAAAGAGACAATTTCGCATTACTACACTCGCATCCGTGCTCGTCTCTACACATTTTATGTGACCTACCGCTAAACACAAACAAGATATACCATTATCCACGTGAGTTATAAAGATTCCAGTAACATTGTGAAGAATACTGCAACATAGGAAGATTAGTTTTTCTTTTTTCTTTTAAATTTTGTCATCGCATCCTCTAGGGGATTTGCGAATTTTCACTAGTGCTTATTCCATTGGTTTGGCCTATCTGGGTCTCTACTGCCTATTCTTTGATTGACATTATCCCCGAATCATTTTTCGTACGTATTTTGAGTCTGCTTTGCATTATTCTATACACTTGCGAGCTCGCCCCTACACACTTTATCTGACCTACCACTAAACCAAAACAAGATATACAACTATCCATGTTAGAGGTATAAAGATTCTAGTCACAAGTTATTGTGAAGAATACGGCGACATAGGAAGATAAGTGTCTTTTTTTTTGTTGCATCCTCTAGGGGATTTGTGGATTTCACTTGTGCTTATTCGATTGATTTGGCCAATCCGGGTCTCTACCACCTATTCTTTGACTCACATTGTCTCCGAATCGTGTTTTGTATTTTGAGTATGCTTTGCAATACGTGCATCTAGATATACGTGGTTGTGGTTCTTATCATTTTTCGTAATGAAATCTCTTTGCAAGTATCGTATGACTATCAATGGAATTTGTGATCGATGTTTAAAAAAGGAAAAAGATAAGTATCATTTGTATTTACCAGAACGATGTGGAATGAAAGTTTCACAAAAGGGATTAATAAGAGAAAGTAAGACATGGAGAATAGTTTCACTTCAATAATTGAGGTTTCTTTTCGACAGTAGAAGACTTACATATCACATTATCAAAAGTTACGAAAGCTGAAGATACATAAGTTAGAGGATGATAATCAAAATTTAATCTTATCATTCTATATCGGTAAAAATTTAAGAACAAATTGACCCCTTTTTTTTTTTTTTCCATATTACGTTGTTGTCCTTTATTTATTACATACAGTATTCCTCAAATTTCAGCCACACCTCACCAAAGTTTAACAAAAGTTCACTCTGTCTTGAGTCCTGACCAGATTGAACATTCAACTACAAAAAGACTGAATTGAATCACCTACTCCCCTGCTCACAAATCGATTCACTTATTGAAGACTAAATAATTCGCAGTACACAGTGGGCTTATATTGAACGTGTCATTCTATCGATGTTCATCGAAATATTAGCAAAGTATCATTTTGATTCTCAATGCAAAATATTAGTCAATCCAGCCGTAAATTTTGGGAATGAATGGTTTGAATTTTAATCTGAGCAATGGATGATACAGATATATAAATGCACAAATTAAATTTGAGTCATTCGTGCCGAAATAACAGCTGAATCGGCAGTGTGGATCGATGTACACTACAATATCCCCAAGTCCAATTTCACGTGCCGTGAATTTTGAAGAGGTTTGAATATAGTACCTTGTAGGGTTGTAGCTGGATGGACACGTGATTGCAATGTTAGGTGAGAGATAGATCATTTAAAGGTTTCTCACATATCACAAAAACAGTAACAAAACATTATTGTAGATATTTCATTCAATTTCCGCTGTCCTTCGTTAATGCGTGGCTATAGATTCAGTCTAGCAAACAGAGGAGACTCCATTATTTTTTTTGATCGGCAAAAGGGAATTTTTATTAATCTCGAAGGGGTACATCGAGGAAAAAGCAAAAATTGCAGAGCACTATAAGCATAGAAATATATCCAACCAAAGTTGGATAACACACCTCATTTATCCAATCTACACTTTCACTTTTCGAATCCCATCCAAATACCCTTTGAAATCCTCCACTGTGTAGATCTTGATATTAAATTTAGCCTTCATCCACATAGCTACTCTTGTTTTAACCATATCCGCCACTTCCGAAGCCTGGGTAGTTGCCCTATTGAAAATATACCCATTCCTCATTAACCAGATGGACCAGAGCGTTGCAAAAAAACATACTTCCCAGATGTCTCTCTCCAAGTTTCGAAACATATTTCCAAACCACCAAAGTGCTAACTCTGCTAAGGAGGATGGACACACCAAAATTTTTGACCACACCACCCACGAAAATCAACAATGGAGGAACAAATGTTGAGGTGTTTCCACATGCAAATCACACAGGGGGCACACTGCTAATTGAATCTCATAAATTAAATTCCTATCGAAAAGTACCGACCTTGTGGCAACCTTATCTTGAATGGCCATCCATGAGAAAATTTCCACTTCGGGGGGACTCAGATTCTTCCACAATGAGCCGAGTAGAGTATTCCGTGTCTGTGATTGGGCTTCCCACTGCCTATACACCGATTTTACAGAGAAAACTTTGTCGGCTGTCCAAATCCACTGTAACAGATCAGGCTTTGAAGGATCTAGTGTCACACCATCCAATCTTTGTTTCAGAACCTCGTACTGCTGATATTCCCGAGCCCTTAAGTGTGCCCCTAAACAGCAACTTCCACTCACCATTGCCCCCTAATCCACAAAAAACTACTCGGAACCTCCTCCTGTTGTGTTGACCGCCTATACAACCTGGGAAATTCATCTTTAAGTGCTATTGTACCCAACCACGTATGCTCCCAGAAAAGAGTATCTTGACCAGAGTTTACCTGCACCTTGAACCCCTCCCGAATAGAAAATCCAAGTACCGAATCACCATTGCCAACTGAGCAAATGTCTCTCCATATATTAGAAATCGGCCCAAAGCTAGGCAAATATGGGAGCCAGCTCCTCCGGTCCAAATTGTATTTTCCTTTAATCACCTTTACCCATAAAGAATTTCTATCGTTACTGAATCTCCACCACCACTTAGCAAGAAGAGCCAGATTCTGTTGTAACAGTTGCTCCCTCCCTCAGAGAAATTTCAGGAGGAGGGCCCTGATCCATTATTCTTTTCTCATTGCTTTCTTTATTCAATTATTCAATGCAAGACCCCATGGACCTGCGTATTCTCCTTTTCCTACATCGTTTGGAATCTTGCTAGTTGTCTCTTTCTCTTTCATTGGTATTTTCTAGGAAAAAGAGGATGAACTTCCTCAGAGACCCCTAAAATCGATTACATTCATTTGATTTAACTTCTCTAGAATAATGAGTGAAGAGATATAGATATATAAGTGACAATAATAAGCGGAGAGAATACTTATTGGGGACTGTGCTAAGAGAGGGGTTGGTTCTGAGAAACCAAAGTGAACAAAGTCTAGTAGCAGATAATTTATTTACTTCTAAATGTTGCTAGGCATTAGTTAGGCGGTCGTCTACCTTCGAGTGATTAGTCGGTGCATATTAATTAATAATCGGCGATTAATCGTTAGTCGGACCTAATCGGATAGGCCCCACCAACAATTAATTAGCAATTAATCGCTGATTAATTCCTTATTTTAGAACACTGCAACAATTGTCGGCCATATTGAAGTGCCATTCATTGATGTTCCTCAAAGTATTAGAGGTGGCAATATTCTTCTCCCAATGCGCGGATCAACAAATTTCTTTTTGCTTCCCTATACAAAATTGTGTCGCAGACTTCTAAAAATACATTTATGTTTGAAGGACAATTCGGATGGAATTAGCTATGATGACCATTAAACACACATTTAAAACTTTGGTGACTAAAAAATATACACAATTTTTATACTGGAGAGCAAAATGGCACTTCGTTGATACTTTGGGGCTAACGGAGCGTAAGCCATTGGGTAGAGATTATGTTAATTTACTCCTATAACTGGATGTGAGGAAATTGAAGAAATTGAACTTCGTGTCAAATTTTTTATTGATGCACCACGATTATTGACGTTTTCAAAAAAAAATTAGATGGGCAAGTGCCAAGTGTCCCAAGACTCCGAACTTTAAAACAAAACCATATCGTGGGCGAAAAAATTAACGTGAAGAAAACCAAAACTAGATCTAAAACAATACTGAATTGGAATCCAATTTTGTTTTTCTTGTAATTTGTATGTGTGCTGATTATGTATCTATTCCAATCTGATAAACACAATTTTTGGAATGATTAAAGTTCTCGTCGAACTCTACAAAATAAACAGAGTCGATCATCTGCGAGTCCGATCGAAAAATGGCCAAGAAATAAAAAATAGACTGGAGGATATACCACCACCCTTGGTATCCCCGGTATACAAAAAAGTTTCACCCATTTTCGTTGTCATTTCCAATTTTTTGGAAAGAATATTGCGTGTTTGAATTCACATTGATAGGCAGACAAGCACTGATCCGAATCGGTCAAGGTCCGTTCTGTTAAGCCAGATAAGTACTTAAAAAATAAGTTCCTATTTTCAAACTTAAAAATTATTGGCTTACAAAAATTATTTTTTTTTCATCGTTCAAAAGATCTCATTGAGAAATAATGGGTTTACGAAAATAATTTTTCAATATTTTTATATCGTACAAAAGATCCCATCGACATCTATCAAACAAAATCTGTATTTTATATTTTTAGATTGGGTAAATTACATTTAACCCCCTCTAACTAAGTCTCGCGCGCACTTTGCCCCCTCTAACTATTTTTTTGGCACTTAACCCCCTCTAACTAACTAAAATTCAAACGGTCATAACTTCTTCGTTCGAAATCGAAAACATGCAAATTATATATCGATTTCGAGGTCTTGAAGTTAGCTTTCTAACGACACCAAAATCACATCACGATTCAAAACACACAGAAAGTTATGATCAAAAGAGTAAGGGCTGGTAGACAGAAAGACCGTTTTGATCATAACTTTCTGTGTGCTTTGAATCGTGATGTGATTTTAGTGTCATTAGCAAGCTGACTTCAACACCTCGAAATCGATATATAATTTGCATGTTTACGATTTCAGATGAAGAAGTTATGACCGTTTGAAGTTATGACCGTTTGAATTTCAGTTAGTTAGAAGGGGTTAAGTGCCAGAAAAAATAGTTAGAGGGGGCAAAGTGCGTGCAAGGCTTAGTTAGAGGGGGTTAACTGTAATTTACCCTTTTAGATTTCAATAAACCTATTATTTTTAAGCTCAAAAATTACAAATATGTATTTTTTTTAATGGACCTAGTGGAACATGTGCGGTAGCTTATTTAAACGAAGCAAAAAGGCCATGTCATAGTAGTATTTTTGAAGTGTAGGTAAGGGTCATCAACGGGCCGGGCCGGCCCAGCCCGCCAAGTCGCGGCCCAAGCCCGCCTACAGGCCGGGCCGGCCGGGCTTTTTCTTTTTGGCGGGTCGGGCGGGCCCGGCCACCTACCATAAATTGAAGCCCAAGCCCGGCCCACGGGCTAGCCCAATTGGCGGGCCGGTAGGCCAATGGGCGGGCTTAAATTTCCTTGGGCAAAACTAAATCAAAGGAAAAAAGAAAGGATTTTTTGGGATTTTGGGCTAATGAGCGGGCCCGTTGGCGGGCTTTTGGAAGGGTATGCCGGGCGGGCCGCCGGGCGGGCCGAGTAAAAATTCATAGGCCTGAGCCCGCCCATTACAAACTACGGGCCGGGCTAGCCCGCCCGTTTCTCGGGCTCGGGCCGGGCGGGCTAAGGGCGGGCCATGGGCCATCGGGCTAAATGATGAGGCTTAAGTGTAGGCCAGAGATGGAGTACTTTCAACATTTACTGATGAGGGTAATATGGGTATTTGTGCTGGACTTGGGGTGGCTACTGTCTCGACCGAGGGGGCCCCGTCCGGTTTAGGTCCGACGATCGAAAACGTTCACTTCGTAGAGCTCGTCGAGTTGAACAAGTATGCAAAAAATTAGTTTGATAAGATTTCTTTAAGTGCCTGATCGGAACACATACAACTTGCCAATAATGGGTTCTAGTAGATTTGATCCAGTATTTCGAATCCATTCTTTTCAAGACAAAAAGGTTTCGATTATGCCCTTAATGATATCCGATCGAACTGATATTTCTACAAATTCGTTCAACTCGACAAACTCTACGAAGTGAATGTTTCCGATCGTCGGAGCGAAATCGGAGCGGGGCCCCTTCGGCCGGGACAGCACGTTGCTTCAAGGGACAGCAGCCCCCCAACTCCATTGGTGCTCATGTAATTAGCTGTAGAAAATCGATGCAATGGATGTTTGGAGAACAAGAAAGAGTTGCTCTCTCTCGCAACTCAAAGACTCTTCGTGGCGGGCTAAACCCGTCTTTTAGGGCGTAGATGAAGTTTGTACTCCGAGTAATGTAGATTTTATTGCTTTTGTTAGATTTAATAATTGGATTTGATTGAATGAATTAGATGATTTCATGTTTATGAAATTCATTTTATTTTTTCCATAGAATTATGTGTTTATTATCCACGGTTTTAAATACTTTTCATACAACAATTGTTAATTGAAATTGTGGTAATTGAACGTGATAGACGGATCTTACTAGTAAGATGATTCGTGCGAGGCAAAAATAATCTATACCGGTTGATGATATTTGAAAATTCTTAGGAGTAATCGCAAATAAGAAATCCTTTGATTGAAATAAATCTAGGTTACAAATGGACATGAGGATTCTAAACTCTAGACCTTTTCAAACATCGAATCTCTTAACATTCATTTGCTTTTAATTAGTCTTATTTAGTTTTCTCAAAATTAACAATCAATTCTATTTTCGGAATTAAATTTGTAAGGGTAATTAAAATAATTGTGACTTTAGCCCTCGTAATGATACTCAAAACATTTATCGGCTTATCGCTATCTTTTGCGTAGTAATAATTACTTCAATTCATTAATTATTCTTGATATGGCAAAACAACGATCATGTATTCATTAAGAAAAGGTGGTAGATAAGGAAGTGTGTTAGGCTTCGACATATAATCGGGTCCCTTACTTTTTAGTTTAAGGCTGCCCATCTACATAAGATAGGCCCAATCCAAGTTTTAGGAGACAAACAAATGCTGTGGCAATAGTGAAATTTTTAGTAATTTGAGGCCTAGTTTTCAGAAATGCCGTGTTGTTCAATTTGGTTTTCCTGATGTGATCCTTACGAGAGAGACCGAGATGGAAAGGAACTGAGGAAGAAACAGTTAGAAATCTGACACTTTGACGAAGGCGAAGACTATGGAGAGTGACCCTTAGCCGTGTTTCCCAAATTGATTTTGAAAGGCTATCTATCTGTTTGTTTGCTTGTCAAGTGGCTGACAAGTGACAAGAGCTATTGAGAAATATCAGTTCCGTATGATCTTGTGCGGAGACGGAACTAGAATTTCGTAAAGGTGAGGATCGAATTATGAATAATAAGATTTCAAAATTTCAAGATTTCGGAATTTAGACCTTGTACTGTTAGGGGTTTTGAATTTTGGATTATAATCATTATTCTATTTCTCTCTAATTATTACTTTCATTTTTCTCTCTATCTCTCCCAAATCATTACCTCTACTTCTTTCTATGCTTAGTACCATCCTAATGAATTTTTTACATTGTTAAGATATTTTTTTAAAATTGTGTTCAAGAGTTATCAGGTACAGAATGAGAAAGTGGTACATTCGGCTTTTTGGTTTTTTCTGTTATATTTTGTTTTGTTGTTTGTACTTTGGACCAGTAGTGTCATTTTTTATTAATATATATGCTATGTTTCTGGTTTGATAAAAAAAAAAAAAAAGATTAGAAAAAGAGTGGTTATAAAAAAAAAATAAGAAAAAGGGTTAATGGGACACACGCAATAGTGCTGCATGTCTTATCTTTCTCCTTCTCTTTGCTCTGATCTCCTTCAGTTTCGGACTCCTGCATGCCCATATTAATTGTAGGATAATGCTATGGCCTATGGTACCCAACTGGCATAACCACTCGAATTCATAACTTTAACAAGTCGAAGGTATAACACTTTTCAAAATATCATAACATTTGAAAATAATTTTGACACTCCATTTTTTTATAATGACATTTCAAAATTTGTCTTTTAGTGTGTCTTGCTATGCATAACTTGTACACGAAAAGACAAATTTTAGATTGTCAAAATCATTTTTCATAACATTTTTATTATGGTGTACTATTATTATGGTGCCCCCAACAAAATGAAATAACATAATCACTCAAAGACATAATATTAACCGGAGACACCACAAAGGAGACACTAGTTTTTCCGTTAACTGTACTGTCCCTTCCTCCCTTCCTCTCTCTATTGGGTCCCACAAAACAAACTCTAGCCATATGGAGTATAACTAATGTTGAAAATTTGATACTAAAAAATTGGTACTAACAATGTCAAATGGAGCCTAAAATTATGAAATTTCTTTTTACCTGTCTTAAGTCTTACACCAAAGACGTCTAAAACACTCAAATGCAGATCTTTGAGCTTGAGGAGCACAGCAACATCCAACCTTCGGTTGAATTTTCTTCCCTCTCCCTTTGTTTTGATGTACTCTTTGTCTCAAGATTCCTTAACCAATCTAGGTCTAGATAGAAGAGAATCCTAAACGGACCGGACTCCCAGTTCAAACTCGAGAAAGCACCTATGAAATCTAGACCCCAAAAAACAGCCACCGGAACGAGGCCGGAAGCTCACGGAGCAAGATCGAGACCACAAACAACCCGCCATCATTGGACTATTCCTCAATAGGCGCCGGAATTATTCTCCCACCACCTCGTCCACAACAGATTTGGGGAAACAACCAAACTGGTACCAGACCGGAGTGATTTAGGGAAAACCCAAAACAGCCGGTAGAAATCCAACGGGAACCGCCGGAAAAACAAAACAAAGTTGGACCCATTGAACGTACCAACCCCTAATCTGATTGGAAGAGATGGTGTGCCGTGTTGAAGAGGCTGAGATGGGATGGACCAATTAGTATTATCAACTACTTTAATTTGACGAAAACGAAGACCAAGAGTACAGAGTTGGACCCATCGAACGTATGAATTAAGTACCAGCCACCAAGCTCTTTTAAATTTCATCTTTCTTTTTCAAAGTTGTTTACAAAGTACAGATTGATGAGTATGGATAATGTGCATTACCGATGCACTGGATTTTGAGCAAAGTAAGCAAGATAATGAGCACAATTGAATCGGATCTGTAGATGACATGCCATCTCTAATGCCTTCAAGTTTTGATTTGGGGGTCATGCTTCCGCGGCATACGGCCCCTTGAAATCCTCGACTTTTGGCAGTAGGGAGGGTTGTTAAAAATATCTGTAAACAGCCACTTTACGCACATATAGTCAAATGTCAGGTCTGTATCTAACCCGGCCTCCACCAATTCGGAACTACATTGATATCGTTATTGTTGTATTGATGTGTATTATGGATTACATTGACAATCACTATTTTTCCTTTCGATTTTCCTTTCGTTCGTGGAAAATGAGATCACATCATTCTTTTTTGAAATAGTTGTAACCCTCTTTAAACGAAGCAAAGGCCAAGCAAATTGCTAATCCATAAAGCATCTCAAAGACTTTTTGAAGCCATCTTTCTTTGACGAAGACCAAGACGAAGGCGAAGACGAGGACGATGATTGGGTCGACGGAGACGGACACATTGAGCGAGAAGCTAACACCATTTTCCTTGTAGTTTTCAATTTCTGATTTATTTTTTTCAATATAATTGTTTGGGCAAAGTCCACTTTGATCTCCCGTAGTTATCGCCATGTACGGATACCTCCCTCATAGTTCAAAACTGACAACATAAAATACTTGTGGTTTTGAAAATGTGTTGATAGACCCTCTGCAGTTATGTTTTCCATCCAGATTACAAACACAACAGTAAAAGACCGATATACTCTCATCATGTCCATTGATTCTTCTTCTTGTTTAAATCTAATCACACCATCCTCTATACCAAAAATTGAATTCAAACCGTTGATATTGTAAATTTTGACGAGTACTAGATCGATCTATACCAAAATTCAAGTCAATCAAAACATGAAAAGCTCATGGTTGAATCGATTTTGTTATAAAATTAAAATTTCAAATTTGAATTTATTAAAAATAGATCACTGGATTATTGATGCCTGATCGATATGATTTTTTTTATAGAGAGATACTCTATTCTTTATTTAATATATTATGAACAACTCAGATTACATTCTAGAGGCTTATGAGATACACTCCGTTAATATGGATGGAAAATACGACGGCATGGTGTCTATCTGCACATTTTAGTCATCACAGGTAAGTTATGTGATCAGTTTTGGACCATGAGGGGAGTATCCGCATTTAGGGATAACCATAGGGGGTGAAAGTAGATTTTTTCCTATTTGTTTGTTTGTTATCTAGAGTTTCAAATACTTTTCATGCAGCGATTGTTAATTGAAATCATGGTAATTGAACGTGATAGACGGATCTTACTAGTAAGATAATTTGTGCTAGGCAGAAATAATCTTTGCCGCTACATGATATTTGAAAACTGTGCGTTTGGTTGGATGGAATGGAATGGGAATAAGAATGGAATTAAGAATGGAATAGAATTGGAGGAATTGAGATTGGAATAATCATTCACATTCTCATGTTTGGTTGTGCTTAGGAATAGTCATTCTCATCTCCAATGGAATAGTGTGGCAATAGCAATTTTTAGAGTGGCAATAGCAATTTTTGGAGTGGCAATAGTAATTTTTGGTGTGGCAATAGTAAATGTTGGAGTGGCACTAGTAATTTTGGTGTGACAAAGAAATGGAATAACAATTTCTTAGTTTTTTGGATGGAATGACAATTCATTTACTAAGATGAATAGTAATTCCATTTGGAATCATCATTCCATTATTCAATGGTGAACCAAACATTGGAATAAGTAAGTCATTGGAATGACTATTCCATTCCAACCTTGATTCCATCCAACCAAACATACCCTTAGAGAAATCACAAAGGTCCGCGAACTGTATTCGGTAAATCCGAATAAGAAATCCTTTAATTGAAATAAATTTAGGTTACAAAGTGACAGGTGGATTCGAAAACAAAAATTCTAACAGCAGGGACGATTTGCAGAGAACCACGCAGAGAAAAACGCATTTGGCCCCATTTCGGGTCCCGAAAAAATCTAGAAAAATATCCATAAATAAGTTTCGCCCCTACGAATCCAAAAGTAATACTTATCGATATCCGTTGGAGCTAATTTTTTACAAGGACCCATAAAATAATATTCAAAAATTTATAGATATTTTTCGAGATTTTTTCGGGACCCAAAATGGGGCCAAACGCTTTTTTTCCTGCGTGGTTCTCTGCAAATCATCTCTGCGTCAAACCCCTTATAGATGTTTTCATTACTTTTTAGTTTAAGGCTGCCCATCTACATCACACAAGATAGGCCCAATCCAACTTTTAGGAGCCAAACAAATGTCGTGGCAATAGCAAAATATTAATTTGAGGCCTAGTTTTGAGAAATATGATTGAAAAGAGATGGTGTGCCGTGTCGTATCATTCAATTTGATTTTCTTGATGATGTGATCCTTATGAGAGAGACCGAGATGGAAATTAGAAACTAAGGAAGAAACAGTTAAAATCGACGACTTTGACGAAGATTAAGACGAAGACAAAGACTATGGGGTTTGACCCTTAGCCGAGTTTCCCAAATTGATTTTGAAAGGCTATCTATTTGTTTGTTTGCTTGTCACATTGAGTGGCTGACAAGCGCTATTGAGAAATATCAGTACTGTATGATCTTGTGGTTAGCTGTGTAAGTAAGTAACCTTGTCATAGTAAGTATTTTTGAATCTATATAAATGATTTTCACACATGTTTGATGGTGATCATAGGCTTTTATATAGATAGATCGGGACATTTTTCCAATGGGCACAACCATTTATACTTCCTTCCATCAAAGAAGTAATAAGACACTTATTCATTAATAATTGCAACCTTATACATGAATAGTTATATAACCCATTCATAGATAATCATTATATCTATTCATGAATAGTCACCAAACATTTTCATGAATAGTTACCAATTATTTGGACAATATTTTATTTAAATCTACTACACATATTTTAGTTATGAACATAAATACTATAAATTATAAATAAGATTGATGTGGCATATGAGCCACATAAATAAATTCCAGCATGTTACGCTTTTCTTCCCTCCGAAAAGAAATTGGCAGAATTTTGCTTCCAACTAATGGGTGTTGTAATGAATTTGGTGGTGGGTAGCACCCAGAACAAATTTGAGTACTCATGAATTCTGGTTTTCAAGAACTTTCATGGGTACTTACTTACCAGAGATGTACAATTAGGGGTGTAATTTCCAACAGCAGTGCTTCGAACTGAACAAAATTTTGAAGAAACAAAAGGGAGAATTAGTAACAAATTATAATTAGACAGATACAACGCCATCAAATCGGTGCAGCAATAATGTTATTTTTAGACATATACAACATTGTCACAATTTGGGGATTACAGCGACAGCATTGGGAGCCGAAATTGGTGCGTGGCGGGCGGGCGGGCATTGAGTTCGCAAAGGAGGTGGGATTGCAAAATATAGCTATGGAAGGGGATTCTCAACAGTCGGTGAAGATTTTAACAAGGAGATGCATGATCCGGCTGGACTTGATGTGGTTGATCTTGAAGATGTAAGAAGATTGGCTGAGCAGTTTGGGAGTTGTTTGTTTCATTTTGTGCATGTTTAAATAAGAATCAAGGTAAATATTCTTAGTAAAAACTTATGAAAATAGTAACGATAGTTAGAGGATCTTCAATTCTGAATCTACCATGCCATCTCGAACCCCGTGACAACCTTAAGGGAAATTATGAGTTTGGCAACTGAGCTAACCCCAATGGTTAAGCATATGCTAACCAATTTATTTATTTATTTATACTATATCTCTTCATAAATTTTAGCATTACCAATTAATCATGATATGCATTGAAAGATATAGACGTCAATTTCTTTATTTATTTATACTATATCTCTTCATAAATTCCATTTTTCTTTATGAGCGTTTATGGCAGGAAATTGACTATTTAGTAGGATTTTTTTGACGTTTTGTTTTCCACAACCTGTAGGAATGAAGTTGGGAATTTTATTCATTTTATTACACTTATATCCTTAAAGTTTCAGAAAAACATGATTCAACCCATATCTTTGTAAATATTACTACATTCTAACCTTGTATGTTTAAGTAAATATTATTTGATTGACATATTTTTTATTATTACATCATATCTACCCATATAGGTGACCATGGTTGTATTTATAGAATACATGCCTGATTTAAAATTAATTCACCTATGGCTATGGAAGACGTAAAAGCTTAATATTTACTAATCTAGACATTTCATAAAAGGTATACCTATTTCTTTTGTATATTTGACACTAAAATCTATTTTTAAGGAAAAGTTGAAAGGTTTTTGAGTACTGATCTTATAAGTACATGGTACTATCTGATATTCGAGTTGGGAAGAAATGGTTCTGTCCCAAATGGTTGAGCATATTATAGTAAACGAGCCTATCTTTTAATAGTTTAAGACTGCTAAACTATCAGCATAAAATTGGCACAATCGAAGTTTTAGGGGCCCAAACAAATTCGGTGGTAACCCAGGGGTTGGTCAAGTAGTCTTGATTTGGTACTTAGGTGTTTATTCCATCCTAAGGTCTTAGGTTCGATTCTCCTTGTCAACAACGTTTGGGGTCACCTCATCCCACTCATAAGCGTGTGAAACGGTTGTAGGAAGGCTGTAGGGATTAGTCCAAGGTACGCGCAAGCTAGCCTGGGACACCCTGCAATACCAAAAAATTAAAAATTTCGGTGGCAATCGTGAAATTATAAATAATTTGATGCCTAGTTTTGAAACATTATTGAAAGAGATGGTGTGCCGTGTAGTCCAATTAGTTCTGGGTCCATGCATGCTTATGAGAGGCTGAGATGAGATGGAACAATTAATGTCTCAACTACTTTGAATCTTTGAGGAAGACGAAGACGAAGACTACGGAGTCTGTTATGAATCGTATTGCTGAAAAGCTATGAATTCTAGAACAAAAGTTACAAAACACACTAAAATATTATGAATGAAACATAAAGCAATACTATTAAGAAATAGCAGTGCGATGTGGTAAGCTGTGTGACCCTATTTAAACAGAAGCAGCAAACGCCATTCAATTGCTAGTATTCAATTAAGCACTTCAATAGAAACACTTTAATTTGACAAGTCATATTTTTCTGGGTGGGAACCGATGGACTACTTTCAACATTTACTCATGAGGTCAATTATATGGGTAGCGGTACTGATCATGTTAGCTGTACTAGAAAATGGATGCAATGGGTGTTTGGAAAAAGAAAGAATTGCTCTCTTGCAACTCAAACATTCCATCAACTTCCCAAATGGCACTTCATTGCCATCTTGGGAGGCAGACGATAACATGGACTGTTGCCGTTGGGATCGTGTTGTGTGTAATTCCACTACGCTTCGAGTTATCAAACTTGAACTTGGCGACACAAGATGGAGATCATCGGATGATTATTGGCATCTAAATGCCTCTATTCTTCTCCCTCTTGAATCACTCCGAAGCCTAGACTTGTCTGAAAATCAATTGCGTAGTTTCGTCGGGAACGAAGGTATGGCTTCTAACCTCTTTAACATGATGAAATGAACGCTAACCTCAAAATTCATGTTCTTCTTTTTTCTTCAGTCAATTCCAAAATCGATTTAACATATATTCTACACATCAATAATCAGTTCTGATATTTGTGATGAATTTCATAATAAAATTCTATGCATCACAAATTCACATAATTTTAAGCTATAATTAATCATGTGCTAGCTTGTATTTGTCTAGTAGAGAAGTAAAACCAATTTATTTTGTGTAATATTTTTCATTGTGAAAACAAGTATAATTAAACTTGCTATGAATAAATTAAAAAATCGAACCATAAATTGATTGCGTTTGGATTGTCAATTCTAAAAACAACTGTGCTAAAACTTATTTGTATGACCGAATTGTTTGTGATGGAGCATGTTGACTACGAATCTATTGTGCAATTTAGGTCAAAGAATCGAATAACCACCTCGATTGTTCGACTGTTATTCAAAGTTCCTCTCTACTTGGCTCCAATATCGTTACCTCTAAACAAGCATTATGTACTCTTAAATAATTAGTACCACTATTGGTGATATTTTAATTCTTCTTTGACATTCAAACTTGAATTAATTGTAAAAACAGAGAGGCTTTTAAAAGTATAAATGTATGCATATATACGTTTAAATATATGGGGGAATAATTCAAGAGATAAAGCATTAACTTTCAAGACAATAATAATTGGAGCCATTCAATTATTTGTTTAAAACATGTCTATAGGAGTTTCTATAAAAGATTAACTCATTCAGTTATCGGTATTCAGAATTTCGGGATAAATACCGATCAACAGCCTTTACCGATATCCGAATAAGTTGATCTTTTATGGAAACTTAAAAAAAAACACAAATTTTAAACAAAGTGAACCACTCCAAAAATTCAGTTTATTATTTTCAACGTCTATTGCAGGATAGACTATTGCTAAATATGACTCAACTATCGATCCATTGCTATTTGTATTTAATTAATAAATCAATTAGTTAAATTTTCCATTTCTCGAAAATTTCTTTTGAAAATTAAGTTTCATATATAAGTAAACTCATTCTATTTATTGCCTTTTTTTCTTTATTTCAAATTTTCAGCCCTCAAGTGATGCTCTGTGTTTCTTAAAAAAACGAAAGAGCAAAATGTTGCTATGTGTAGCTAGTGACATGAGTTTGACTTAAAATACATGCTATCTATTTTCCTAATTTGATGATTCCTAGCAAAATATTAAAATCGTATATACTACTTTTTTAATAAAATATTATTTAAAAATAATAAACAAAAATTCCTATATTTATAAATTCTTGGCCTCCATGCAATGGATGAAGGGCACCGAATATAGCAATTTGGGTGTAGTACGTACATCCGGTGTTTGTCAACTCTCTTCTTTATCTAGGATATGAAATCTGGAGATTTATTATTATATTACCATGGATGAGGATTCAAAATTCTCACTCTTACCCCCCAATTCATATTTTGTCCACGTTCTACGCTTGACCTATATTAACAAAAATGACATTATTCTACACAAAAATTGCCATTATCAATTACATAAATGACATCCCCCCTACCCGTATCCCCATAGAATTTGTAATATTCTAAAAATTTTAAATAAATAAAAAATTCGGTAATATTATTTCAATATTCATTTTCTTATTATCCGGCTTTAATTAATTACTATGCATTAATTTCATTTCTTGTATGTTAATAGTTCACGTAAATATTTCTTTTAAACTTACAAGATATTTTCTTTTGTAAACCGAGATCGCGGTTGGACTCGAAATATTTTGTCAGTCTATGGTAATATTATAAAATTCTTCCGAAATCGAAAATCAAACCGCCAAACACCGTAGGGTTACATTTCCACGACAGCAAAAAAAAAAAATTCCTTCACTTAATTCCTACTTGCACACAGTAGTTGCACCAGCACCTTCTATTTTAACCCCCACCGACAGTTTTGTTTAAAAAAAAAACCAATACAATGTGCGCGCGCACACACACATATGTATTGGGAAGGTTTCAGAGACATCTAAAAAAATATCTAAAATTGAATGTCACATTTCTAAAAACATCTATCAAAACAAGGTCACTTTCTTGTTTTATCCTTAAAAAATACTTTTTCATCACTATTGGCATGTCCATTATCTTTTATTTTATAACGGTTTTTACGATTTTGAAAATTTTGTATAGTAAAACTAATTGATATCTATCAAACAAGATTCATATTACATATATTTTGAGTTTCATATAAAAAGCTAGACCTATAAAATTGACCTCGGTAATATTGATTGGGACATAGGGGTAAAACAGAAAAGACAATACAAAATTTTTACATCCCTTAATAAGTTAAATTCCCTAAAAACGATGAGCAATTTGGGACGGAGGGAATAATATATATCATTAATCACACAACATCTCAGTGATCCGACCACACCCTTATCCCCACATTTATTCCTTCCCCTATATACATGGGAAAATTCCAAAATCAACCCAATGGGTTGACGATAATAAGAGTGTGGATGTGCATTAAAAGGTGTATAAAGTATACAGGAATACGTGTTTTCCTTATGTTCTAGTGTGTTTATTGTCAGCTCAGTGGGCTGACAATAGCAAGACCGATATACATGTATGCACCCATATTCCCACACAAATCACTGTGCACAATTTTGAGAGGGAGAGAGCGCGCACCATGGGCACCTTCACTCTCGGCTTCCTCGTCCATAACCACCTGGTTCACCTCCTTCCAGTTCACCGCACCCCGCACCACATCCCTCGGTTGGCATCACCACTACCTGCCGTGCACCTCCACCTCCTGTCCTCCTCCAACTGCTGCCACCACCTCACTACCACTGCCTTCCACTCGGGCGCCACCATTTTCTCCGGCCCATCTCCTCACCTTCATCTCCACCTCCACAACCACCGTCTCAAAATCCCACCAAATTAAAAAAAAAAAAAAAAGGGTAGATATTCCTTCCTATATTAATTCTAAGTATATTGTACTAGTTTTGGCTTTAGGAGAGGGTCTGAATCGACCCCTATCACCAAAAGGTCCAAAACGGACCTTGCAGCTGCAACCGAACCTCGTGGCCGCGAACTAAAAAGAAAATATTCATTTTTGTTAGATTTCAATTCTGGTATTTTCAATTTAGTTTACTTCTGTCCCGTTTATTAAATTAGCATTATTGTTTAGATATGGTATTCTTTGCGGATTTAAAAATGGAGAATTGTGCAAGTTGTCATTTTGATGTACAACTTGGAGACAAGAAAAGTATTAAGAGTTGTATCAATGATTTCATTGGATTAAAAGTACGAATCTAGTATTTTTTTTAGACAACACAAAATATTGTTATTAGTAAAATTTGGATAATAAATAAATCTTATGAGTAAATAAAAGCCAACTTATAAGAAAAATATAAGTTAGTAAAATGTTGTATGGAAAATATTATGTCAATATCTGCTAGTAGTTTATTTTTGTAGAACTACAAATTCAGAATTTAAAAACCTAAGTTTGAGAAATAAAGGAAATGTATACATGCCATTCGCCACTGTCACTGACATTTACCACGGCCGAACACCAGAAGCATGTCATTCAACACCATCACGCCATCTCTCTCTCTCACACACACAAATTTCTCAGCCCATCACTATAGACATCCTCACCGATGGCAACGACGAACCGCCATACAATGCCGTCCCAACCCATCCGAAGTGGCAAATGAAGGTACCATGAAATCTGCTTGTTCAAATCATTTCATGGGAAATATACTGTGATATTTGAAACACATAAGTTTATCAAACATGACTGTAGACACCCTATTTTGGACTTTCAAATTAGTTTACTTACAGTATTTGATTCCCCGATGATGAAACGGATCAAGAACATCCCGAAAATGTTAGCATGTTTGAGCTTTGGGCATTCCAAAACCCTTTCAGATCCCTTTCAAACTCTCTAAACCAGAACCAAAAGGCCTCAACAAAACCCAACTTGCATATGCCGGTACTCAACTGGCGTGCGCTTGTCCTCTGCCACGTGTCAATCATCGGTCAACTTTGACTGTTGACCAGGCTTGAACTGGCGTATGCCAGTTATCTACTGGCGTACGCCAGTCAAACCTCCTGTCAAACTTGTGTTTTTCAGCATGCAGAAGCCATGGGTAGGGGTCTACAACACATGGGAACCTTCCAATCCATCGAAAAAGCAATCTCAGCCGAGGGGACATTTCTTACACATATTCCATCATCATATTCCCTCTCATCCAATGAGAGTAGAGACTTAAGGGCTAAGGCTCCAGTCCCTTTAACTGGCCTTAACCCCTCTCTCTCCTTCTTCCCCTATATATACCCCCTCCATTGGTCTTTCAAGGGGTTGGCTCTAAAAGTTACAAGCTCCAAGTCTTTTTCTTTCTCTTTCCTTGGTTTTCTTGATTGCTCTTCTTTCATCCATTGAAAGAATAAACAAGAGACCCTTTCATACACCTCTTACAGTCAAACATCCATCACCTTTCATCACCAAGCCTCAAGTTCAAAGCTCAAACATCCTTCAAACCTCAAAACCAAAGGTATACACCTTTGAAGTGTTTTCCTGTTCTGATCCCTGAGGGGAGCTGACAAGGTCAAGACTGGTAATCAATACCAGTCCTGGCCCTAAAGCTGTTAAGGTTTCAAAATGAAAAAAAAAAACGTTTCTGACTACAAACGGCGTGCGCCAGTCGCAAGCCCGCGTGCGCCGGTCCATGGCAGTACGTACAGTTTTTAATTTGATCTGTCTGGGATCTGTCTGCAACTGGCGTACTACAGTTATTGACTGGCGTACTCCAATTCGGAGCCCTTCGGAACTGGCGTACTCCAGTTGTGAACTGGGGTCAAAATCTCTATTTTCATACTTTATTTCTTATCATCACTCTAAGCATGACTAATAACCAGTTTACTACTTTCCATAGTTAAAATTGATAGTTTTACTATTTCTGCTGCTTTAGAAGGCCTCTGGGGTGCTTCTGGGCATATTCCAGAGCTTAGATGATGTAAAGCCAAGCATTGGACAGATGATGTGACTGGCGTACGGTATCTTATGAATGGCGTACGGCAGTTATGATCTCATCCAGTGGCTGGTCCTTACATAATAGTTGAGCCTTGGCCTATGTTTATTTTCCTACACTGTTTATGGGGTGTTCTGTCTATTTTATTTCCTTAGACCCATTCCTCCTGTCCGTATCTGTATATATGATTGCTCTATAAACTACGTGGTTTGTTCTGAGTGTGCTCTGGTCCTTTCCAGAGCCCAGAGGGTTGAAAATAAGAGCTGTGAGCTTAGATCTACCGGCGCACGCCAGTCTTGTAATGGAGTACGCAGGTCATCTTTGTATGCAGTGGCCTGGTCAGTGCATACAGATTTTCTCTAGCGTGCGTCATTCCGGATTAGTGTATTCCAGTTTGTTTAAAATGCTCACAGGTGCTTTTTTCAATCTATATCCATTGCTTCAATCAATCATCCCTATCATTTTGTCATATAAAATGAAACTTGTTACAGTTTTAATCCCCTTTAATTGTTCCTCCTCCCTAATTGGCTAAAAAAATGATTAATGAGAGAAAAATGCAAATGTTTTATAAAATGCCCAAGTAGAGACTGATCTCCGGATTGAGCGAGAGGGGTGCCATAAAACCCTTCCCCTCTCGTAACCTGGCTCTCGAACCTCAGATATCGAAGGTGACGACGGACCGGTCTACGCCTTTTCAAAATCAAACAACGTAGCAAATGTTTGAAGTTCGGTTCCTTGGGTATTTCACCGCTAAAACCTGAGTGGCAACTCTGAATCGAGGCTTTTCGCCGCACTTTTCCAAAAAGGGCCGCACCCAATTTTATAAATAAAATTTCCCGAGGCGCGTGCCCACAATGACAGCTTTTGTAAAATATATTCAAGTACTAAGACAGAATAACATGATTCTACCATGGATCAATGGTTTCTAAACTTAATACGAATCACTATAGAATTTTTCAAAAAAAAAAAATTGTTTGAGTATCATGGTTTATTTTGATTCAATTTCAAAATAATGGTTGAGAAACTTACCACGAACCACTATGACATTTAACATGAATTGAATAACTTTACCATCCAAGTAACATGAATCTACCATGATTCAATCATTTTTAAACTTAATACGAATCACTATGGAATTTTTTGTCAAAAAAATGTTGGAGTTTAAAATTTCATCGGTAAAAATTAGAAACCAAATCCCACTAATTGTTTTGAATGTTTGAAATTTTTAACTCTTTTCTTTTTGTATCCCTTAATTATTGTGATTGAAGATATATCAAATACCACTAATTTAGGAAGCAATATATAAATGCATAAGAAAATTTTATTAAAAGGGCAAGATAGATAATTCACTATATGAAAGGATGAAAACATAATCCCAAAAAATGGACGGGATGAATACTTACGTGGGATGACTTATTGGGATGGATATTTAATTATTCCAATATTTTTTGTTTCTTTTATTATTACTCAACATGTTATTACTTGTATTGTATGAATTAATGGGTTAGGGTATCTATTTAGTGAATCTCATCACTCACGGTATGGAGTAACCTGGACTTGCACCAAACATATTTCTTTTGTAGATAAATTAGTGGGCCTCGTAGGCCATAGCAGACCAGTCACTTCCAGGAGAGGCACCAAGCTAGGGTTAAAGCTGGGCCAGTATTGCTTGGGACTTGTAACAAGACTAGAGTCGACTCTAATCTTGTTTTCAATAAAATGTAAACTTTTCTATTATTTTGAACGTGTAAATTTTTGTATAAAGATAAATAGGGGCCAAGAAGTTTATAAAATACATGGTATTTTGGAGTTTATTTAAGAAAAAGTCGAGTCGCTATAGAATTATGATACCCAAACATAATTTCCGCTTGACCTAAAAAAGAAAGAATTACCCAAACATAACACGTATAATTAATCTCCCCTTCAAAAAAATGTACTATTTTGGCCGTTGACGAACCAGCAGTTAATGTAAAACCAATAAATGCCCTCCCGTGCGGAGGCCGAATAAGAAGATTTTTCTTTTAGTTATACTACTTTCTTTTTTCTTTTCTCTCTTTGCTTTGGGGTCGCCTAACATGATTAAAAAAATTGTGCTAACTGCAATACGTATCAAAATCATGTGTTTCTCTTTGCAGGTATTGGAATTTTGTCAAATTTGACGAATTTGGAGGAGCTAGACCTTAGCGGGAATAATCTTGGAAATGACATTCTACCATCTTTGAATAGGCTTTCAAACCTGAAGTTTCTACGTCTGGCTTGTAATAAATTGAATGGGTCAATTTATGTCAAAGGTAATTTTGTGTGAAACCCAAATCATAAGTCACACCAGTCCTTTTTCCCCCCTCAAAGTTGCATGTTCTCACATAAATATGTAAGTACGTACTGCACTTGTTGGATATGGGTGATCAGTTGCCTGCAAATGCTTTGAATGGCTCAAAACATATATGTATAAGGATCTGAATCCAAGCATCTGTCTCCTACTCCTTTTTTTCCTTATTCATAGATAATTTATCGGTGTCCTCGTTAAAGTGTTACATAGTTTTTCATTTTAATGCAGAATTTGATGATTTGAACAACTTGAAGGAGCTAAACTTGTGGGGAAATGCGATTGCTAGTATCAGTGCTCTCAACAGTATGGAATTGAAACATTTCAAGTGTTTGCACAATAAAATATGATTTCTATAAACTTTTCATCAAAAAAAATTTTTTCACCAAAATGAAATCAGAGTGTGTGTGTATATATATATACAAACAGTCCGGATCAAGTCCAAACCTCTTCCGGTCCGCACCTCCCTTTTCCCGATCGAATTTTGATGATCCGAGCCGCTTAATATGATTAGAACGTGATTTTAAGGGTACCCGCAAGAAATCAACAAAAAAAAAAAAAACCGGAAAAAGCTTCATCTGAACAGTTTTTGTTTGTATTTTTTGACAATTCAATAAAAAATTGCTCAAATCAAGCTCTTCTCGGTGTTTTTTTTTTTGGCAAATTTTTTGAGCGGGTACCTTTAAAATCACGTTCTGAACATATTAAGTGGCTCGGATCATCAAAATTCGATCCGAAAATGTGGACGGGAAGAGGTTTGGACTTGAACCGGACTCTGTGT